>OU974084.1:6258951-6502633 GCA_918843875.1 Diadumene lineata
GACAAAAAATGAACGGTCCCTAAGGATGGCTTTTTATTGAAGGAAATCTTCCCCCCACTTCCCAGCCATACAATATTAACACAGCATTTTAATGTAATTGAATGGAGTTTGTAATGGAGATTATTGATCAACTGAATGGACTACATGGCGTATTTATATAGATTATACTGTGTCTAGGGGTAGTGCATGAGAGGCTCGGACCGAAACTAACCCATGTCCTCTATTTAAAATACACAGAAGATTTACATTTTTTTTGTATTATACCTCTCTTTTTCTGTGCTCCTCTCTTGTGCCATGGGTACTCAGCTCGCTGTGCAGCTCTTTCCCATTCATCTTCTAGTTCACGGCCCCATCGAAGACCCATCTGTGCCGAAGTCTGATCAATACATACTGATAGTAGAACACATGCCAGCACGGCGAAGATGATGACTTTCTTGGAATCCATTGGGTTAGATCTGGAGGAGCAAAAATGGTCATTTATAACTAAATTGCATTATACACATTTCTAATTCAATGTAATCTGATTTAATTGAATCTTTGCTATTGCTTTGTCGTTTATTATGACTAAAACTTTTCTATCATGCACTCAAAAGATCTGCTGGCCTAGCCGCGGTACTTAGCTCGATTAGTTTCACTACTTCTAAGTGGCTAGTCTCAATCCTGCAATTCCTCTTTATTTTAAATGTATACAGAGTAAGAGTGTTGAAACAAAGTTTTGTCTTTGTCTTCTGAGTACCACTTCTCTAGCTTACTCAACTACTGTATTTTCCATACAATAAGAGCTTCAAATAATGTCACTGATAAGGGTTTTATGACTGACTTATTGTTATCGAATCAATCCTTGAGCCTTTCAATCTTTTATTTCATGTTGAAATACTGGAAGAATTTTTTCAAGCCCTTGAACCTACACGTCTATGAATCCATTCCAAGAAATGTGTTTATTTCAAAAAAGAAAAAAATCTATTTTCAGTGTATATGCCTGGCAATATTAAATTTCGGATTCTCAGTAATGAATAGACTACTAATGTTTATTGATAATCAGCCCTGCACTTCCGTTGGAAATTCAAAACCGCCTCCAACTTTCAAAATCTTCATTTTCTAGCTGGGTATAAAAACTTTGAGACGCGATGGAAAACGAGGATGCTATTGGTCAAATTACTTCATGATTTTCCTGACTATGTTCAGAGTGTTGAGTGTTGAACGTGATCTGTCAGTTGGCATTTGTAATTTCCTCATGGACAATCAGCCAATGTTATTAAGTTTTAAGGACTGTTCTTAGTTTTTAGCAGGTTAACTAGCTCAATTAATTTAATGCTCAGTGTGCATGTTGAGATAAAATATAAAAAAGACTTACGACGTTATAGACACTTAATATATAAAAGTGTATGCAGATCTCCAAGCTATTAAAGTGCATAGACAATTCGGTCGGCCAGCAATCGTCAATTAGAACTACTCCTAGACCCTTTTTTATTTGAACAAATGGTGAATTAAGAATGACTCAAATATCCTGTTTAATTAACTCCATAAAACTAGTGTCAGACATAGTGACTCTCTCTCTCAAGTTGCAAAGCTAGCGCCAAATCTATCTAGGTAATTTGTCCGGGCTTTTCTAATTATTGCCAACAGTGTGAGGGTGGGAAGGTACCGTCCCAAAAGTTATCTATTTCAAAAATTATTATCAGAGAAAATGCCGAAAGCCAAATGTCTATGTGTAATAGTATTTATATTAATCATGAGCGGATCCAAAAAACTTTGAGGATGAAGAGGGGGGGGGGGGGGGGGAATGACCGATCAAAATTAAAAATCAATGAAAGATCTAAAAAACTAAGGTCCCTTTATTCAAAAGGGAGGGGTCCCTCTCCTGGATTCGCCCATGCTATAACAGATGAAGTCATGCAATGATATTACTGATAAAATTAGTTGCTTATTTCTCATCATTAATGAAACCCGCAGCTCATTTGAGTAGTGCATTCGACATTCTCATGTTTCTCCCGCCAACGTTTTTTCAAAAAACGACGGAGAGAATACGATGTCGGATGCGAATCGATCTTCTAAAATTTCATTTTAAATGTAACAAAATATACAAAATATATTGATTTCCTCTGACTTCAATTTCAACTGAGTTACAATAAATTTATTGCCGCGTTTTTGGGAAATCTCTCCGATATGTTATTTTTAAATAGTTTTGTTTATTAAGGATAAACGGCACTTACAAAAAAATAAAATAAAATAAATATGACCGACTAAAATGAACGTTTATGACATGTGTTTTATTACAACGAAATGTGGAATTTGATCTGACAAACTTTGATCGGGACTTGAAATCTCAAAACGCAGAATCGACGTATATTTATTCCCACTAATATTCCAAAGCAAAGAATCAAACAAAACTTACTCAGGACCTATTTTCGAAGTCACCAATTGCAATCAAACAAGTTACGTTTGTAGCTACTGAAAAATGAACAATTCGATGATATTATATTCAAGCGCGCTCGTTGAAGACACTGACGCAGTTTAAAAATTCTCACAAATCAATGATCTTTTGACTCAGTAGATTCAGCATAAGTCAGTTGGCTCTTGTTCAGAACTGTTTGAAATGTTAAATCGCATGACTTGGTTATAACAATACAGTTGTAAAAAAAGTGAAAATACAGATTTCACTGAAAAAGCAACAGAAACACAATTACTCAGTCAGTTGGCTCTTGTTCAGAACTTTTTGAAATGTTAAATCGCATGACTCGGTTATAACAATACAGTTGTAAAAAAAGTGAAAATACAGATTTTACTGAAAAAGCAGCAGAAACACAATTACTCAGTTATGCCACAATTGCAACATTTGCTCTGTTACTGGGGAATTGCGAAAACACGATAAACATTTGAATTGTACTGTCTTGAATTCGCGTGCAATTTACAACAATATTAAACTAGCCAAAAAGGAAAACAAAGACGTAGAGCTGCAGAAGGTAAAAACAACAAAATCAAATCTGTTTAGATGCACGCACATGCTCGGAGCATTTCAGTTTTGTTTTGTTTTTTAAGCCCACCTTAATTTTTTTTTCGATTAAAAGGTCTATCATTTTTACCTTATCTTCCTCGGGCTTGGTTGGTCTTTAATGAAATTAACCTAGTCTGCAAATGGTCTTATATATCATAAAGAGCCAAACACCTTTCTAACGGCTCTTACTCAACTCTTTAATTCTCTTATATCTAACTCTGTTTGATCTCAACTGTTTGTAATTACAGATAGAACATATCTTCATTAAGCTTTTGATAGGATCAATTGGATTGTAGCTGCGTTTTTTAATCATCTAAATATCTGAACAAGATCTAGTTTTATCAATTATGAACTAACTCACCTGTAATCAACTCTGATTGTCAGAATTACCGGTGTCAAAAAGGATTTATTACAAAACACGAAAAATAGAAAAACTAGTAGAAAGGACATTAATAGAATTACACAAACTCACATACCTGGAAATTTAAAAGTGAGTGTTTGTGAAGACCACGTTTTGTGTTGAAAATTGAAGCACTTGAAGCTAGATAAGTGACTTCGTGGTGACTGGTGTCTGTATGTCTCAAGTTCATTATGATGTGAAACTTAGTGTCCGTCATATTTTACATTTAATACATATATTATGATTGATTAAAGCCAAGAGGCTAGAGTTATAATGCAGTTTGATATACGTATATTGGAAGCGTCTAGAAAAAAAACATTCGAAATAAAAAAAAGTATCATGTAGGACTATAAGACTGAACGCGCAAAGGATCATGGATTGTGGTAGTTATACTTGTTTATTTTCTGCATTCTTCAATGTACTTTCTTTGGCTTCATTATATTTTAATGACTCAATTATCGTTTATAGGTAAACTTGTAGACGTTCTTGGTTCCAATCATGTACAGTAACATATCCAAGCACTTGATATGTCTCTCTTTTTCTTTATAACACATCAAAGGCCGACTTATTTCTATTTTTTTCAAACTGATCCTAAGTGCTGAAGTTAATATCATTTGTAAATTACCAGTATTCCACACCAACAGAATCAAAATTGATTGTCAAAACAGTTATATATTGACAAAGATCGCTTTGTTGTTTCTACGTTCTACGTTCTTTTCTGGAGTAGATTTAATTTACTGATTGCAGTATGTGGATTAAATGCAAGTCTTTGAGTGTCCCTTTACGCTTATCATACATATAAAAAGCCTATTTACAAATGTTATATTATCGCTAGTTCTTTTTGTGGGTTTTACATGGACAAACAACGAATTCAGTGCAGTAAAAATGCTGCAACCTTAACTCTGATACAGTATGTCAGTAAGGCTAGCTGTATAATTTGTTCACAACCCTAACCTCAACATAATCTTAAGTTATTAAGTAGTTTTACATTAATTCTCTACGAGTTTCGTCATACAGTCATTGAGAATTACATGGTGTTAAGCTGTGATCCTATTTGCTTTTTTCCGTCGGTTTCTTAATTTTACTTTTTTGCGTCATCAAGTTTAATTCCATCATATAATATTTCATTATTCGATTTAACTAACTCATTACACTACCTGACTGATTAATTTCCTTTAATTTAACGTTTTCTGTGATGCCGTCATTAAGCAAATGATCAGCCAATAATGATATAACGATTTGTTGATTGGTAATGTACAAAAAATGGTTTTCGAACCTTTGATCTGGAGTTTTTTATCACGAGGCGTCGTGAAGTTAATTGGCAATTTGTTATTACATATTTCCTTATTTATGTATTTTTTGTTTTGTTTTCTTGATTAAAACAATAAACAATAACTGATCCGTAGCCAAACTGATCGTTTCATGTTTGTTTTTTCGGAAAGAATAATCCTTTGTACAAAATGATTCACCGGTAGCAAGCATCCCACTTGATCTTGTAAATCAAATTGATCAGTCAAACATAAAAAACTAAATAACAACAAAAATATGCCGACAACAACAACTATAAGTAAGTTGTAAAAATTGTAACTTGAAAGACGAGTATTCCTTCAACAGTGCGTCGTAATCACGCGGGCCAAATACTTTGCTGTCAGAAAGAAACGCATTTCAGACCTCTGACAAGCATCTATATCTTTAGCAATAAAGACGATCGTGTACTGCTGAGTTTTCCTTTAAAAACATCTTATAGTTATTATTGAAATCTGCTCGCCATAGACCAGATTACAAATAAGAAAGTTCATCAGCGTATTGTAGCTATAAATAGAGTATATCTACTATAATAATGAATCCAAACCCACCAACCTGATCTTGGCAGTACGTATTGTGAAGAAACAAATGACTATCTGACAACAATCCTTAGCTAGATATTAATTTTTAGTGGCCACCAAACAAGTTGACTGATTATTACCAAGTTAAAATGTGTTACCAAGCCTGTGTGATCTAAGAGAAGTGGTTTTGCTTGGGGCATTACAGGTGGGCTTTTGGTTTTTTTAAGATTTTCACTTGTGCTCAGTCCAACTACATAGTCACCAACAAGATTTTGCCGAGATGTTCAGAATGTCCAGAATTAAGAAAAATGTATACTGATAATTTATTTTGTCATCAACTTAAACAGTGTGTCAAGTTAGAGTGCACGCACTAAATGTGTGCAACAGTCATTATTTAGTTGTAAATAGCACTAATTAAACAAAAGAAAACAATAGAATTAGCATAAAAGTGCACTATTTATTGGTATTTATGTTGCACACTTTTAGTGGGTGTAACTGGTAACTGTACTAGGAAGTAGTTATGAAAATAACCTAATACTTCTGAAGATATGCAGGTCGCTCACAACATGACTATAGTCACCTTAATGGACCATGAAAGCTTTTAAGATTTCTTCTTACGCTAAAAGCTTGACCATTCAAGTAGTTGAATACAATACAATGTACACTGACCCGGCTACGGTACTTAGAATGACTTATGAGTACCATCTCTGAACACAACGTATCAAAAACAGAAATAAAAATAAATTATGAAAAACGTAAGCTCATTTTATAACTCATCAATAAAAGTATAGTAAAATCCCTGAAAAAATACTGAAAAAAGAACAAAAAGCTGTTTAGGCAGCTAATATTTGTATGCTGTCAAAACCTTAGGCAAAAATGAATACGATACTAAACAAAAGACCAAAAGAACATAAGCAAAAGACCAAAAGTTCTGTTACAATATCCCAACTTCCGACAAATAGCATTAACATTAAAAGATTGCAACATCACTGACAAATACAAAAGCAACAAAACGCGAAAGGCTTTGGCCTTATCAGATACATTAAGAGATTTTGAGTTAGTGTAAAGTACCTGAGTCTAAACCTTGTCAACAATCAATGACTGGAAGACACTTTTGACAACTAATATTAGAGCTTGTTATTTTAGAAGCCGTTTGATCAAACTGACTTGATGTGGAATTACGAATTTGCGCAGAGAAAAATTAAATATTGATTTGCAGAATGTTGAAAGTTAATTCTGAGTTCGCAATAAGGAGGGTGTCAATATAGAGTAAACATTTGACTGAGATTTGGCCAATAACATTCTAGCTACTGAGATATTTGACTGAAAAACTAGCAGACGTCGACTTTTTGCCGCGTCGAATCTAACAGTTGAATTTTGTAAATGAAGAACGTAGCGCTCAACTTCTTTGATTTCAAAATGTTTTATCAAGGAATAATCAAAAACATCTGTAGGAATCACATTTTGTGAATTTAGTTAGTTCAGACACTGTACTTTTGATTTGTAAAATTCAACCATCAGATTCGGCGCATCAAAAGCCTTCGACGTCTGAACTCAGTAAGGCCACAGTATTAAGGTATTTTTTTGTTCCATTTTTTTATATTCTCCAATTCTTTTCGTTTCAGACTTCTGTTTCCTACATTCTTTTTGTTTCTCTAGCTTTCGCTTATCATGTGCATTTCCTTTCTTGGACTTGACTTGATTGTGTTCTTTCAATTTTACGACATGTCGTTCTTTATAGACTTAAAATATCATCTCAGTTTTTAGAAGAAGACATACCAGGATAACTTATTTGTAGGCTGCGCAGTTTATTGCTGTCGTGTGTTCTTGTTCAAACTTCAATACTTAATCTTAACTCAAGTAAATCAATCTGCCAATGGCAGTGTAACTTGCGGGTCATTAGTTATCTTAAAAGCGGCCAACACTTTCGAAAATCACTAAAAAACAGACTTCAATCCCTCTAGATTGCAAGTATATCTACGGTTCGAACAAGACAACATACAATAATTTATTCATTTCTTCATCGCAGGAATCCTAATATACGAAGGCAAGGTGTTTTCAAAAAGCCCGCAAAATAAAAACGGCTAGTCAGACATTTCAAGTCAATCAAAAGTTAGGGTTAAGACACATCAGGGTAAGTACTTGGTGTATGCAGCACCAAGTGTATCAAAAGGCAGTCCTCTCGATAACCGCAGACCGATGGTAATGCAGGCTAATAGCCAAACCAAATTATGAAATGTAAATAACAAATGACAAAGCACTTTCGCCCCCGGGGAGTTGAGAGATGGAAAAAGGAGACTCCCATTTAAACGTATCGGGGATGCTTTTCGGAAATTTTAAAAAATGCCCTTAAGAGAGATACCAGTCGTCTTTTAAGAAGAGCTTGACCAAGCAAATTTTCAATCCCTAAAATATGACAACCAGAATTGCAAAAATTGTTAAATAACTCAGTAGTTGCAAACGTTTAACGCAAAAGTGCTTATATTCTTTGATAATTGTAATTTCAAAGATGCCGACTCGATGATCACTTGTGTTACACTAAGGGGGTGTTTACATGAGACTAGGATGATCCTAGCGTTAGGACCTCCTAGCAGGCGAATAATCCTATCTGCGTACATTTACTGCACTGCGTTTACATGGACATTTGTACTTTTCGTCCGTCGGATCTTCCTAGTACTAGGATCATCCTGTCTGACAGATAGGAGGATCCCAGTACTAGGGTTGTGTCTGACACTAGCTAAACACGTGAACGAAAAAGTAGAGATAACCTCGCCTACTAGGGCCAAGACATATTTATATTACGATTCCTGTAGAATGAATGTGAGTACTTTCAGAGTTTTTGCTTCGTTGCTCTCGCATGTAAACCAAACAAAAATGTTTGTTCGCCTACTAGGAAGTTTCCATGAAAACACCGCCTAAAAGATGCTAAACGTTGTTTGAAAGTGAACTAAGAGATACGACTAGCTAGCTTCAGCTCCAGCACTGTGTAACTAACACCTTGAGTGCGTAGACATTTCCAACCAGACTTTAAAATGAAAATGTCCATGTAATCTGGTCCTCATCTCACTACAAATTTTATTATCAGGGAGTGTGTCCTTTTAGTGAAAGCCGCCAATGGACTATTTACACTACGAGATCACGTGACCTCGTAGTGGAAGCCGCCAATGGGCTACTTACACTTAAGAGATCACGTGACCTTTTAGTGGAAGCTGCCTATTGGCCCAATCTCAGTTACATGTTAAACACCATTGACGGTCATGCATGGACCAGTGGCAAAAAAGTGTATGCTGCTTAGTAGGGAGAAAAAGAGAGAAGATTGGTGTTCATTTTGCATAAGCTATTTATCCATGGCTACACACGTGCTCAGTTTTAATGAAGTTATAAAGGCTGCGATTTGTAGTATACGACTAGTCGTGAGGTTCAAAATGTTCTAAAACTAGTCGTAGGACATTCTAAAACACGTTTTAGAGCGCGTACGACTAGTTTTAGAAGTTACGACTAGTCGTATACTACAAATCGCATGCGGCAAATCGCACCGTGTAAATCGGGCTTAAAGATTTTTCTTTGCCCTTGCGTGCGCAAACATATGGTTCTTTGGACCTGCTCACAGTTAATCAAATCTGCACAAACGATATAGCTTTTTCTATCAGTGTACATTTCAATTTAGATAAAACGCGAAAGTAAGCAACATGTATGTGCGCCATTGGCAAATATTTCTGAACAGAGCTGAACTGGTTATTTTACATTTGACTTTTGCTCATTCAGACAGCCTATATAGCTTGCTGCTCGACCTCGAGATACAGCGGCGGAATCAGGAATTTTGATTGGGAGGGGAGAGGGTGACTGAAATCGTAAAAGTTGAACGTATAAGCTATGCTGAAAACAAATTTTTATCAAAAAAGTAGATTTTACTGGTCAAAAGGGGGTTCAACGCCCCTAAATTCGCCCCTGAGATATACCTTTGAGTAATGCCAACCATAGTTAGTTTATAGTATTTAAGAGAAATTATCACCCAATAAAAAAACTTGTTTAAAAACTTACTTAATAACTGAACAACAAACACGAAAAAAACTGGTTTCTTCAGTTTCGAAACTTTTTTGGGCGAGCCAAACAAAAAGGACCAAAAAGGCAAACTTGGGTACTGAGTGGAAATCAATGAAAAATTTCTCAGTTAAAGATAAACTATAACGACAATAAAAACGACACCAAAATATGAGAAAGAAACCCGGCAACAAAGCGTCAAAGCAACTAGTCACAAAGATAAAAAACAGCAACACAATCGGCACAAACCTTTATAACCGCGAATCTCCGCTGATTTGCTAGAAAATCGTCCTATGCCTGTTTATCTCTTTCGAACTACTGACGATTACTTTATAATCTTTAAAATCTTATGGTACAGTCTTCAGCATGTTCCTTAAATGGAAAATATTTCATTTTTAACAGGAACCGGCATTGCTTAATTACAATAATGAATCCAATTTTTCAGAAGCCAAAACAAATCATCCTTTCTAGCAAAAATGATAGACTCTATACAACATCGTATGATTTGTTGCAAGTTATAACATAATCGTCCCAAATATTTCATTTAAGGACATGAATGTGAAATTATGTTAAAAAATAATGATGTTATATCTGTTGATCGTATTAGATTGAAATCATAATTCGAACGAAACAGAAAGAAGTAAGAATAAAACAACACGATTCAAAAAAACACAAACAATAGGTTGCACTGATGATGGTCTAGACTTAAGACAGAATTTTGACCGAAAGGACTAATCAAGTTAGAGAAATGGAAAGAGAAAGCGTATACTTTACTCAAAAGATAACAGCTAACTCCACATCGCTGAAAAATTAAAAATTCTTTGTTTTTCCGAGTAAAACAATGTTTTCAGTTGCGCTTGATTGGTACGATCGCTCAACTCGATCGCTAGCTGGGACACAATTTGAGCGATCTCAACGATATTTAGATCAATTTTTGTGGTGATCGTAAAGACCCCCGCGATCGTAAGGCTTTTCAGTGAAGAAGGCAATGAATATAGTTAAACCGTTTTACGATGCGAAGGGATATAGTTAATCAGGAATTAATAAAATCGTCTTATTAATCATGTTACATTGTAGTCGGTTGGACTGAGTGGGGCTTGTTTTACTAAACCGATTACACCATGAACAAATCACACTGCAGTATTGACTACCATTACTTATCGGCAATGAAGTTATTGAAAATATCAAAGACTGTTCTACGATTAGACAGCTGTTGTTGGCCTTTTTGAATAATGCTACATGGTTAAATTGTTGGTAGGTATTTAAGCTATGTCGAATAAAGATTATACCGAGAAAAAAGATACCATGAATTGATGGATGGATAGGCGAGTGAGTTGAGTGAAGAATGAACGAACGAATGAACGAACGACTGAACAAACGAGCGGAACGAACGAACGACTGAACAAACGAGCGGAACGAACGAACGAACGAACGAACGCGCGAACGAACGAACGAGCGAACGAACGAACGAACGAACGAATATATGAATGAATGAATAAATGAAACGGGATGAATGAATGAATGAATGAATGAATGGGTGCATAAAATGGCACTGAATGAATTACTTGATATATGGAGGAACAAATGAATGAGTGGATGAATGGATGGATGGAGGAATGAATAAATTAATGAATGAACTAGCAAGTGAATACATCAATAAGTGCCTAACAATGCAGTTGGCAAGTAAAGTAAGTACGTAAATAAGTAAGCTAGCAAGCAAACAAGTGAACCATATTATTCTTGACTTACTATATATTTGTAGGAGCTTTGCCGAGCTATGTTCTGATATCTTGTGTAATGCTATCTAGTTGAAGTGAAGTGCTCTTATATAGGTTTTATCGGTCTATCAGTTATCTTCAAGTACAATATAACAAATAGCTTTCGATGTTTATTACTCCAAAAATACCGGAACATGAGCGAGGTACTCAACAAGCACCCCACTAACTCTCATAACACGCAACGGTTTACAGCTCAACACACAAAAAACTATAAAAGATCAGATAACAAACACAATCAATGATGTTAGCTGTTTGACACTTTCATGTTCGCAATATATCATGTTGGGTTATAATCCAACATTTTATCGTTTTATGGATTATAATAACATTTTCGAATGTCGACTGTACTGGAGATGATGATGTCGTTAAAATCCTAGTAGAGAACACAATTATGAACCATCATAATCTGCAAATGAGCAGCTAACAGTTCATTTTTTCTCAAATCATGCCTCCAGGTTGATAAGATTTTGATAAAATTATTCTCTTCCGAAATGGTGTTGTTTTGAGATGGTTCTCGGTTGAAACAAAGCGCTATGACGCACGTAGTAGTTTACCTCCACGTTTTCTACCACTGAAAACGGCTTTGTTTTTGATTATATGGCTGATGATATTTTACGGCAGATAAATCGATGCTCATTTTTAAAAGAATAATGAAAGTAAAAAAAATAGTGTTGAAAGTGGAAGTGTTTATCAATTTCGTACAGGCTTTCATTTTAATGAATAGAAAAATCAAAACACTTTTTAGGATTGAAACTTTGTTTTTTTGCGGTTCGATCAATCTGAATAACTTTTCTGAACAACAATTTTTTCGAACAAAATATTTTCGCATAAAAGTCAAGTACAAAGTTGTTCAGTTTCTTTTAAAATGTATGAAAATAAATATACAACTTAATCTCAAAATTCAAGTTTAACTACGTCTATAAAAAAGCAGTCATTAATCAAAAAAAGAAAGTTGTACTCAGTTTTACTAAAATATTTTTGTTCGAACTTTTACATTTGGAACCTCTCGAAATACTGGAATTAGTCGAAGATTAAATAAAATATGTGCTCATCAATTTCAAGAAATTGTTGTTTAAGGAAATTGTCCTTTTCTTTGTTGATTTATATTTATTTTGTTTGACGCAAACCAATACTTTACTTTCTATTGTAAAAACAATTATTTGTTCTTTCGTCAAAATATCACAACTATTTAGGAAATTCTCCCATTTATTACTATAAAGATGGATTATTTTATACTGAAAAAGTGCTCTTCAATATGACAAAGCAAAGTAGAACACCGCAACTTAGATTATTTCATTCGTATAAATTAAAACTGAAATCATTTATCGAATTTTGAAGTACAATTTAAATTTTTATAATTTGAGCTCCAAACCTATACTTTATATTGGTAAAATAAAGTTTAAATCTAGCCCTCTGCCACTTTTTTTCCTGTTGCTTATCCCTGCTTCAAACTATTTCACTGGAAAATGTTTTATTTGAAACAAAAATAAAAAAAATAAACAAAAAATAAATCTGCGCAATTCATGTTATGAGAAATCGGCCATCAAGTCATTATACTTGATGGTATAGTATTTAACCGCAAACTCAAGTAATTAAGGTTATGAACTATCAAGCAATGAGCCCGTTATGTCATCTTATCAAATGGGAAACAAATTCACCACCGGTTATTAGGAAATCTGTACAAAACCTTGCATGCAAGCTACCATTTAATACAATCAGATTTGTTCACTTAAAACAAAACATATTTTCAACTTACCGAGTACTGTAAGGAACGTTTTATTTATTTGTTTGTACTTATGAATTAGAATATAAAATATATACACAAACTTGAAAGCTTTAAAGAAGGTATTAAAACATCAAATATAACAATGAAAATTCGGTATATATATTTTTAAGAAGCATGTGCAGTCAAATTAAGAGTAGTGAAATAGATGCAGTATAGGCGAGTGATATAGCGTGAAATAAGCATAACCGCGCAACCACAAGTTGAACGAAAAGTTGTGATCATTATAGTTATCGGCTTGTGCTTGCGTCTATTTTACAAGAGAGGACATGACAAGAGAGATGTATATGTTTGATCGCTTGTGCTTGTATCTATTTTACAAGTGAAGACAGCGCAAGAGAGATGTATTTGTTTGATCGCTTGTGTTTGCGTTTCTTTTACAAGTGAGGACAGCGCAAGAGAGATGTATATGTTTGATCGCTTATGCTTGTATCTGTTTTACAAGTGAAGACAGCGCAAGAGAGATGTATTTGTTTGATCGCTTGTGTTTGCGTCTATTTTACAAGTGAAGACAGCGCAAGAGAGATGTATATGTTTGATCGCTTATGCTTGCGTCTATTTTACAAGTGAAGACAGCGCAAGAGAGCTGTATATGTTTGATCGCTTGTGCTTGCGTCTGTTTTACTGGGGATACTCCTTATTAATTTCCTCAAGACACATTTCTGTTTCGATTCTTTCCGTTTTTATACGAAGTTTGTAGTAGGTTATTGAGGTTTTTTTTAAAATAGGAGTAATGGAAAACTCGAATTGTTTTCCCTTTTACAATAAAATTGATAATAAATTATAAAATAAATTGATTGGTGGAACTGGACACATTTTTATTAATACAAAAATATAATATAAAACACTAAGATATTTATACTCTTAATTGAACACAATGACGCACAGTTAATTTCTAGTCATTAAGCAAATTTCCACAAATCAGTGTTGTATTTGTTTTGCAGAAGGAAATATAACATATTCAAAATATTTTCAAAGAAGCCGTTTGTATTTTTGTTTTGATAGCGTGGCTCCGCGATGTACGAAGTGTTGGTTTATAAGATAGCTCCTGCGCTGCAGGGAATGTTGGTATAATCTAAACTTTTTCAATCGATCATACTAACCCAGTTGATCTCTATATTTAGTTAATGACCGATTTAATAAGTTGAAATGCCTGAAGTGATAAAGATGTCTAAAGTAAAGCATACAAAAAAAGATTTTTAGAGCATCATGAGAACTGAAAGGATTAAATTCAACGCCAGCTAATACCGACAAAGCGCTTTTTCTTTCTTGTTCGGTACTTTTTTGAAGCGAAAATTTGGTTAAGTCATTAATATGTAGATTTTGATTATTTTAAAATCGTTCCTTCATTTATTTTCATTCGTTCGCTTCTTCTTTTGTTCGCTAGTTTATCCATATTCGACATTTATATAATCCAAATGCGGAGCTTCGTTTTTCCAAAGCAAATTTATATTCGTGTTAGCTGGACCATTGGGTTATAGCCTCTGGGTGGAGTCTGAGTGCTAGAAGCCAGAGGTATAGTGATTACAAGGCCTATGAATATTGAAAATCATTAAGAAATATTCAAAATTATTTACCCAACAATCTGATTATTGAATACAGTTTAATGTCAAAGGAAAGCATAATGTCTTTTTAAATCGTTTGTGTTTATTTTAGATGAAGTACATTAAATTTAACCATATGTTCAGCAATACGCTTATATTTATTAATTTTACATTGCAAAATGTTTGTTCCGCAGTATAAATGGTTGTATTGGTACGTCTATTTTCAGTGTAGTTCATCATTGTCGGCTACAAGAAATGTCTTTTTAAGTAGACGTCGTGAACGTACCATTGTTTTTTTAGGACATTGCATTTGTCACGGTGCGACAGACAAATACATGACAAGCGATGAACACGCTCATTCAACCCTCCAGTTATTACGATGTTCATAACCCGCGGTAAGTATTCAAAAAGGTTATTTAAGAACCATAATCTTTACATTAGAGTTAGGGTTAAATTTTAAGATAAGCAAAGATAATTTAATAGTCATTGAACTTTGCATTTTTTTTTTCAAAATAAGCTTTAAGAAATCAAGAGCTAAAAACTAGTAAAATACTAGAATGGACTGCGTCGGTGTTTCTAGAGAAACAGTTGTAAAATATATAAGTAAATTAGACACCGTATAGTGACGATAGCGATACTGACGTTTCGGACGTTAGTCCTTCGCCGGAGTAATATGAGGAAACAATATTGAATTAAATTTTTATTTGCCTTTGATTAGAGGTTCACTAATAAATATATATGCATTTTTTCTCGGTACCTCTCTTGGCCGACTCGCGCTATGGTCGCGCCGAAGCAGATTTTTTAATTTTGTAATTAAATTCTTCGTTTTATCGAATTTTAATTCTTTAAAGCAAGAGAAAAAATGTCATTTAGTTGATTCATACACAGAACCTTTTATTTACAAAATTCAACTTATTAGATTCGGCGCGTCGAGGAAGGCGAAAACACAACCGATAGAAATCATGCATTTTTCAAAACATTTGAGAAATGAGCAGTAATACAAGCCAGTGGCGGATCCGGGGGGGGGGGATCGGTGGGTTCCACGGAACCTCCTCGAGCAATAATATAAAGAAATTAAAAAAGGGAAATGCGTAAAGCGTAAATCGTAAAGCGTTTTTGAGACTTTGTGAAATGCGCTAAATAACAACATTCACATTACATTACATTTGTTACAGTTCGGGCGGTACCGTTTCCTACTCAATACGCAAACGACCATTTTGAAAATGGGAAACCAAAATGGAACCCCCTTTTATTAAATCCTGGATCCGCCACTACAAGCAAATCAATGATGCTGTCTAATGGTGACAGATGGTTTTGATCTGCAACGTTAACATAAAGAATCGTTTGCCCACAATTCCATTCGGTCTTGCTTTAGCCTTTTTTTCTCTGACGTCTTTTAAAATAGATGTACACAATAACATTGTCACTAGCCACTCATGTGAACACCGTGCTGCAATCATTCCTATCCTATATATTCAGCCTGAGGAGACCTCCGCCCATGACGGGATATATGTAATTGCTACTGTGATTGTAAGGATCGCCGAACGTTTAGCGCAATTAGCCATCTGATATCACCACGAAACTGAGACGGTCAGTCTATAAGGTATTCTATCCTGAGATGGAAAGATTCTTCAAATCCCATAGTTAAAACTAGGATCCTTCTGACACAATCTGTTTTTGTGTTTCATGCATTACCAGTGTCATTATATACACATTTGTCTATAGCTAGGAATTGGCGCGTCATTTATCTGGCTTTCAAAAAACTTATTTGTATTGATTATGATATGAACTTTATAGTAATTCAGCTCCTGTATCAATAAAACACTATATTTTCAACAATGAAATATAAACTAATAAATTACTAGAGTGCGTTGGTGTGTCTATGGCAGCCGTGATAATCATGACGTTTATCATTAACAAAGGGTGTCACTATATGAAGCTGGAAAACTTGATAAACTGTTCCTTGACGTTAGGGCTTTCATGTTCGGGGGCACTCCGGGTATAAACGATCGAATTTTTCAAAAATACCCCTAAAAGATACCTGACGTTTTTCAAAAGGGCGTGGCTATTTAGTGCTATTCAACCCCTAAAAGATACCAAAAAGTGAGAATTTGGCAATTTTTTTATTTTAAATCCTAAAAGATACCAAAATGCTGATTTTTACACCTAAAATTTACGACGAGCATCCCCGATCGCTTATCATCGGAGTCCCCCCGGGCTTTCATGTTGGCGTCACTGCAGCCATCTTGGATGAAGTTGACGTTCATTCTAACTGGGTTCAACGTTTCTGTTCTTTGAAAGAAATGGTTGAAAAACACCAACACACAGGAAAACAAATCAACACATAACAAATTTGGTATGTCATTGGTAGAACTGAACAGGACAAGAAAACAACAAGAACTTCACAAATTCAAGAGTCATTCAATATATTTCTGAAAGGATATCTTGTAGTCATATTGTTATTATTATTATTATTATTATTATTTTATACCAAACTACCACCAATTGATCAAATAAAACACTAAATAATATCAACATAATTCCAAGATTTCATTTTAAAAATACATCTGTTTGCAATATCAAAGTATTGGAATTTTTTGGCCCGCTCGATTTTATCAATGACATAATTTGATAAGTGCAAATTTTTTCCTGTGGTACTGAGCTCATTTTGTTGATGTTATTTTAATCGGGCGGCAATCATTTACTTCCATTTTCTCTGAAATATGTGTATTTGCTTAGTTTACATTTTGATTGTTAACATTATGATTTAACGGTCACGAAGAACGCCACACGAATCACCATTTGATTTTTTTTTACAAATTAAATGTCAAGAGATTTTGTTGTAATCAAGGATGACAAAGCATGCAATTTTTCACTGCAATTCTTCACTGAGCTTATCTCTTAACACAATGAAGTGAGAAAGAATACACCGTCTATATGTAGAAAACGGAACACTGAGCAAGGGTATCATACTGTACTTTCCCGAGGGGGGGGGGGGGGGACGGGCGATTGGGGATGCTCGTCGTATCTTTTAGGGTTTGAAAATATGAAATTTGCCAAATTCTCACTTTTTGGTATCTCTTAGGGGTTGAATAGCACTGAAGCTCATGATTTTGGTATCTTTTAGGGATGAAAAATTTGTGAAGCCACGTTCTTTTGAAAAACGTCCGGTATCGTTTAGGGTCATTTTTGAAAAATTCCGACGAGCATTCCCGATCGTTTATGCCCGGAGTCCCCCCCCCCCCCCCGGTGTACTTTGCTATACTGGTTAATGCTGCAAGCCAGGATATTTTGGACATTTTAATTTCACTATAATTTAAGGTCAAGGTTTCAAAAGATCAGCTATGATCGACATCCTCTAGAAAACCGCGAGGAACATTTTTATTGATAAAATCGTCAACGAGTGAGATCAGTCGATGAGATATCTATAAGATATATGGCAACTGTATTGTTTGATTTTGTAGTCCTCTTGTTATTGAGTACGTACCATTAACGAAATGCTCTTCAATTATTATGACTGATATTGGTGATGATTTTCAATGTCAAGTATGGTATATGTGACCTTGAGAACTGTAAAAGCCTATAGCTGATAATAATAATAATAATAATAATAATAATAATAATAATAATAATGATAATGATAATGATAATGATAATGATAATGATAATGATAATGATAATGATAATGATAATGATAATGATAATGATAATGATAATGATAATGATAATGATAATGATAATGATAATGATAATGATAATGATAATGATAATGATAATGATAATGATAATGATAATGATAATGATAATGATAATGATAATGATAATGATAATGATAATGATAATGATAATGATAATGATAATGATAATGATAATGATAATGATAATGATAATGATAATGATAATGATAATGATAATGATAATGATAATGATAATGATAATGATAATGATAATGATAATGATAATGATAATGATAATGATAATGATAATGATAATGATAATGATAATGATAATGATAATGATAATGATAATGATAATGATAATGATAATGATAATGATAATGATAATGATAATGATAATGATAATGATAATGATAATGATAATGATAATGATAATGATAATGTTAATGATAATGATAATGATAATGATAATGATAATGATAATGATAATGATAATGATAATGATAATGATAATGATAATGATAATGTTAATGATAATGATAATGATAATGATAATGATAATGATAATGATAATAATAATGATAATAAATAAATTACAAATGAACACTTATATAGCGCCAATTCCGTGAGCTCAATGGCGTTTAATTAGTGTGATAATTTATACAACAGAAAACAAACAAACAGACACACACAATGAACAGTCTAACGAACAAACAAAAACGCGAACGATTGAACGAACAATACTTGAAAGGAGGAAATAAATTGGATTATCAGTGCAATAATTTCCTGATTTTGTTTTAAAGATAATATCATTTGCATCATTGCTAATTTGTTTTTTAGTAATTTACTGTGAAAACCTTATTTGAAGCTGTTTTAGTATTACATTTTGGAATTGTTTACATTTGAATTAATTGCAAAAATTATCCTTGGCCCCCTCCCCTCCTTACAAGATCAAACCACTACCACAGTTTTTTAATGGATGAATGGATGGAAGAATAAGTTTTTAGGTGGCAAGTAAACAAACGAAGTATTGGCGACCGGAAGAACGAAATTAATGGATCAAGCAATCAGAACGTATGAATAAAGCATTGAACGAATATCGATAGTAAAAACCAGGGAGGGATGAAAGATACAAACAAATAAACGAACGAATGAATGAATGAATGAATGAATGAATGAATGAATGAATGAATGAATGAATGAATGAATGAATGAATGGATAGATGGATGAATGGATGGATGGATGGATGGATGGATGGATGGATGGATGGATGGATGGATGGATGGATGGATGGATGGATGGACGGATGGACGGAATGACGCTGAATAAGCTGAGTCTTTTTGATATGTTTTGAACCTTTTGAAGCATTGCTTAGTTTTCATCAAGATCTTTGGAGAAAGGGACTTTTATGATATTGACTACATAACATCGATGATCTAATCGCAGGACCGCAGGCGGTACATGGCTTGCTATAATTATCCCCTAAAGGTCAAAGCCAACTTTATTTTATGTCGGTAACGCGTATTTCCTCTTCTCTTCACTTTTTGTTTACGGGTATTTAAAGCTACTACGACGAAACAACTTGGAATCCAACTCAACTGTGGCTAACTCGAAAACGTTTCAGTTAATTTAGTTAGTCTCTAGGCATTCAGAAATAAAAACAAAAAACAATAAATAATGACAGTGTCAATTGTAACTTCAATTTACCCCGTTTTGTAATTGAATTTATTAATTTAACGAAAACTGTAAAATGTTTGCAAAATAAAGATATATGTTGTGTTGTGTTGTGATATGTGTCATATACCTACTATACATGACATCATGAACGCAAAAAAGCCCCAGGAACCCGGCCCAGGAATGAGAAAAGAAGACGTAGAGCTGGAGGAATAAAACGTAAATCATTGAAATATTTGAGTACAACGACATACGTCTATTCCTGAAATGGTTGTCCAGTTGAAATACTGATTTAGCGGATAGCAAAGTCATTTGCATATCTCATGATTTTCATTTTTTAAGAAATGATGAGTCAAAATGTACAAAATAGCTTCATCGCATAATTATAAGTTGATTAATGCGAAAAGAGGCAGAAAACAACAAATCAATTATTCTCCCTTTCAGGATTGCTTACATTTCATTGCATGTTTCTCCAAAGAACTGATATCACAATTGAATTTACTTAGTCGCTTCTCTAATCATGATCAATAATAACTTGTTTATGTTTGTTTACGAATTTGCGCTGATGTACTTTATGTTTCAATAAGATAGTCTAATCTAAAAGATGTTAGAGATAAACTAAATGATGTTCGAGATAAACTTCGCTCGTTTTTGTGTTTTGAGTGGAGTGCATACGTCACAGCACGAGGAGGGTGCATAAAAAAGGAACAATAACCATGAAAGATCAATGATTACTTATATACCAATCAATGTTAAGTATTAAAAAAATTGTGTTTGTTAAACTACAGGCAAATTCGTTGTATCGCGACCCGCCGTTTCAAAACTTTGTTTTCATTTTGGTCATTTCTTAACTGTCAATCATTTTCTGCCATTGTTCTGTCATTGGTTAATCTAAAACTCCGCCTTTGAATTTGATTGACGGTTCAGAAAATACCAAATCAAAACAAAGTTTTAAAACGGCGGGTCGCGATACAACGAATTTGGCTGTAAAAAATATATATATATATATATTTTTTTTTTGCATTGCTTGTAGACTCTCCGGCTCCAACGAAGGAACTCCCCTTAAAGAGTTCCATCATTCACGCCTTTTCTTCATTGGTCACTAGCTATTTGGACTTTTCCACAAAGCAAAACAACAACAGCAAACATTTATCCGCAAAATGGTGTCTTACGTTATGTTTTTTCATCCTTTTTGTACTGCCTGGCCGCTATTTTGTATTGCAGTTCATTACTGTGTTCCCTTGATCGGTTTGGGTTTTTCCCGATTGCTACACAATATGTATTCAAGCAAATCTTTAAAAGGATAAATACATACGCTTTAATTGCAGATTTTCAATATGAATAAAATTACAATGTTGTGTTAATGCTCTTTCGATCGCACGGGCGAATTGCTTTAAGGCAAGAGAGTATGAGATAAGAGAGTTTATTATCCAACTTGCAAAAAATAACGCGTGAGTAAGACTGGATCGAGTAAAAATATACAGCGATATTTTTCGCTGTTCGCTGTCTATACCAGTTTGACAGGTTTTCATCTACAACATCTCAAGCCGCAAATTAAATTTATATTGAACGTTTTATACACAAAACGGTTTCGATTTTTCTGTCAATAAGATAGCAACGGAAACGTCGAAATTAAAATCGAAAACAGAGTCAAAGTGGACATGTAAATACACAGGTAGCCCACGGTCAAAACGGACAAAGCTGGAGCTTGCGGATAATAACGGACTTCGTTCGGGTGGTGTGTTGCACTTTGAAAAATTATTTCTCGACCAAAAAAGAATATAAAAGTGCAACGAAAACATTTTTCGGTAGTTTATTTATTGTAAATTATCTACTATGAAGGATTTTGTGATGGAGTGAGTAGCTTTGGAGTAATATATTTTTTTGTGAAGTCGTTCGAAAAATGACGTCCTGGAAGTTGCACACCTTTTGTTAATTTATGTAGGTAGGAATCAAGCAAAACTTCAAACCGTTTTAAGGGTCCTGATTACTTAAGCAAAAAGTCATCACGATTTTTTCTTAGAAAGATATTTTATAGAGAATTTATCAATTAATCGAAAAATGGATAGAAATCTATATGGTCCCGAGCCCGTTTTCGAGATAAAAATTTTTGAAGGGAACCATGTTTTGACATTTCTGAAGAACAAATGACGAAAAATGCATTTTTCACAAAAAAAAATATTACTCAAAAACTAATAAAGCTATTGACGTAGTTTTTACAGGCAATCTCAACCAGACGGTATTTTACACAAATATGGAAAAATAAATTATATATGTTTTAAAATGTTGTCAAAATTTACAGTTTTGTTTTCGTCTTTGACTTAAAATCGCTTTGAAAAGTGAAATCCTAAACTACTTACCATCGCGTGTAATGTTGAAAAGTCATCAGGATTTTTTCAAATCTTGTCAAAAGAAAGATTTTTACAAAATCTTTCACAAAAAATGAAGAAAAATATAGAGTCCCGTGCAAAAAATGAGGGTTTTGGCTGGTTGAAGTATAATTTTCGAAGGCTCCTTGTGTTATTCTTATGTTGTCTTTTGGCGGGATTTGGCGCGCGCGCGGCGTTCTCAGCGGTAAATTACTCGCGGGCACAGGTTTCAAGCGTCGTTGTTGTTCTAAAGTAGTCAGGACCCTTAAAACACCCAAAAACTAACTTTTATTAAACCAAATGTATTTCAGAGTGTTTATTAGCTATAAAAACACTATTTTTTGCAAAAGTTCGAAAATGATCTGCAGTTTGAAGTAATTTCTGAGCGTGTTTTCGAATCGGTTGAAAAATGTTCAAACGGCCATTCGAAAATCCAATGACGTCATCGCGACAGAAAATGAGCTTGGGCTACATGTGGTAAATACAGAGAACAGAAACTGCTTTATAAGCTCACAAGTTTATTGACAGAACTACACTGTAGCTCGTACAAGGAAAAGAAAAAAAATGTTACCTTGATACCACAAACTTTCAATCCTTTAGTGGGAGAGCTGTAAAATGTCCTTGGCTTTATAGTAGAAATGTAAAGCTAATTGAAGCAAACAACTACGATCCAAGAATGGAAGCGGCACTACAAATATCGCTGCAAGTTCTAGACCCAACATTTACTTTGTTTATTTACATATTCCAGTATGTATTTGACTTCAGCAAACTTTCCAATCGATAGCTATTCTTTCCTTTCTCTTGTTGATCTTTTCCCTCATTTTTTTACTCAAAATACAGCAAAAATTTGTGCAAAAACAGAGAAAATTACATCGGTAATCGACTATAAAACGGCGTGTTCAGTTGTGTGAGCTGCTAAAACCGGTTTGACCTGTATGAAAATAGAGCCAATCAGAATGCAATACGTACGTCACGCAATGTCCAACTATTTTTTTAAGGAATTGAAAATTACAATTTTTTCGACTAAATAACTTATTAGACAGTTTGATGTGGAATATGGCTGGATATTTTACTCGTCAACTTGCATTTTGACTCGCCTGAAGGCTCGTCAAAATACAGCGTGACTCGTAAAAATATCCAGCCATATTCCACATCAAATTGTCTAATAAGATATATTTATCCCCGGACCCCACCAGGGGCTCTACTCGTCGTGCTATTTTTAGACACTTGTTACCAATCTCTGCACTTTTATGTTGGGATATTTTGACTATGCGACCGCGCTTCTTTAAAAATAGAATGAAAAGATCTCCTGATGAGTGTAAAGCACAATGCGGTGGATTAGCTCTCTTATCTCATATTCTCTTGTTTAAGGAGGGGGTACACTATCTTCGGGAGGGTCTGCACTACCTGAAACATGAAATACTGAGGCCATTTTGCAAAAAAAATATTTAAGAAAACAAGGATTTGAATTTTTTTTCAGGACGGGTTGCGCAACACCTGGACCACTCCCCTAGGTCCGCCGTTAGCTCTAATTAATGTTTCAGTGCAGTTAATGAACAAAACGAAAAAGCCGAGCATGTTTGAAATAAAGTTACAGTTTAAATTGATTGCCTTTGATTATTGATTTTGCAAGCTGGTTTGAGGGATGTGACACCAGGATAAAATTGACAAAAAAGAAATTAATGTTCCCGTTCGATCATTTTTTTACTACAGTGGTATCTATTTCAAATTCAAAAACTTACATGCCTTATTCTAATGAAAATCAAAAGGTAGATGGCTTTTAAAATGTCTCACAATCTAACACTAGTGTCCACTTTTGTACATCAAGCAGCGCTAGCTAGGTCATCTTTCAACATTTTAATTATCTTGGAGTATAGTTTCTGAGGAGCATTTGCTCCAAACAAGAAGTCAGCATGGTTCCAGCCTTGTATTTCTTCGAAGTAATGCAAGTTCTTTATTCTGTCTTTAAGGTCACCAACATCGACGGGATCAGCTAGTGTGTCGTGTGAACCAGAGAACAAGACTGCTGGTGTGACCATGTCTTCTACATGATACTCAGGCGCAGTTATCTGGCGAAAGAAGGAATTATCATAAGTGAATATCATGGTTCTGAGGGATGTTAGTGCCGCGGGTTAAAATTCCCCGAAGTCGAGTCCCAAGTCGGCAGGGCCTTTTCCTGAACTTCCCGGGTCTAACGTGACATTTAATCACTAATATATCGAAGAAGCCATGCTTTTAGTTTTATACTACTATTATTATCGAGGAAATGATGAAGTAGAATGCTTACAAATTTACAAAAACAGAACAATATTCAATGAACTCTTTGGCCCGATGACTTTTTTCAGTTGAATGGCGAATTGTTGAATTGAGTAATTTCGTAATGTGCCTTGGTTGCATGTTGAAAAACGACAATCAATATTGAGGCTGTGATAGTGTTTGATGTTATAAGAATCCTTTTCCAGGTCCCCTCGTAACCCCCCAGTAGGCTCAATACTAAGGCTGGTAGGTAATTTGCACTCTTCCTACTGCTGTACGGGTTTCCTGTGCCTTGCCACTTTGAATGCTTGTTTTTCATTTCGATATTCTAATGTATTTTTTAATTGTTTTTTCGTTTCCATCGTTTGCTATTAATTATATTAAGTGATTTGCAAATTTCCTGTGTTATTAGATAATTAGATACACTCTTTATTATGTATTATTTTATTTATTTTGTTTTTTTAAACACGGGGAATCTGAGAAGTTATTTGTTAGTTTTTCGCATTATTGAAAAACATTAAAATAACGCTTCTAAGGTAGATTGATTCTTGACGTATCTCTAAAATTGTATATTCATACATTTCTGTTTAAGACAAGACAAATGAGATAAGTATAAATGTAACTGAAAGGTCACATACGGTATATATATATATATATATATATATGTTGTTAACCAATCAGCATCGAGATCACACTATCGTGTAGGCTTCCTGTGGAATGTCTTCCGTGTAATCTGAATCTTAGCCGAATATTATAATTTCCCAGCCGTTTATTGTCAATGTAAATAAGAAATATGGCTAGAAGGGCGATGAAAGTTCCAAAAAATCAGTCTGCGTTAAAAATACTTCAAGCTTTTCCACACCGACTGCCTAAATGTTGGTAAGCTACGTCGCCAATTGGCTCTGGGATCTGAGTCTTCTTTGAACAGACGATGAAACTCATAAAGGATTGTATCATTTGAATCAAAGTTTGTAAAATCTTTTATCTTTAATTCTCTAGTGTCGACTATTAGTAGTTTCTCTTCAACATCTTAAGCCGTTTTTTGTTTTTGTTTTGCCTTTTCAGTGTACTACCAAACCGATTATACTGCGATAAGACCGTACAAGACCTGGAAACAATATCACTTCCTGTTTCGAACGATTACAACATAAAAATATATCAGGAACTTAAACATTTTTTATAGAGTAAATTAAGTAGCTCCCACGTGACCATGTGAGTATACCTACCTTACAAATTTGATAAACAGGATACAAACACACCCGGTCCTATGATATTAAGATCAGTCATATGATCTAAACGGGCTCTAGTTCTTGGAATTTAAATATCTTGTTTATAATTTGGTGATACTTCCTATGATATTAAGATGAGTCATATTATCTAAAATAGCTCCAGTTCTTGGAATATGTCTTGTTTATATTTTGGTCATATTAAAGTAGGTAACCTGACGAATAAAACCGGTCAGACATTTACAAGGAAAAGTATACTTGACCAAAGAAATTGTTTTCCAAAAATGTCAAGTTTTCAAATATATTCCTGATGACAGCCTCGGGTATAGAGAACGTTTTAGATTCATTGTCAATTGCCTAGCTTTACTGTTCCTTTTTGTTACTCGGTAAGACTCGGAAGAGATAACAACAACCTGTAGATAAAGAGACAATGATCATCTGAATTTATCTCATATAGATTATGTAAAGTACTTATATTTAACGTCGGTAGTTCCTTCAGCTTGAAGCTGAAGGAACTTGTATTAATATATCATGTAGAACTTGTTTTACAGTAATTTACTGATTCAGTTGTATCTTATTTCTATTTTTTATACTGTGTAAGCACATTAAGATTAGAAATGCGCCATAAACATAATAACAATAAGTGTTTATTGATTCCTTTGCAGTATATACTGAATTACGGTATTAGTCAGAATACAATAAATAATATAGATACAGTTAACAATTGACTATACGACATTAATATGAGAAGCAAACTTATTTGTAATAATATTACATATTAGTATTATTATAATAATGTCCTATTTGAAGGTGTTTGGACGGTAAATTATGAACGTAAAACCACCAGTCTTGCTGCTACGGGCCAGCAGCAAATAACAGGATGTTGTCTCACTTGATGATTGTCGTCTTAAATTTGATTTTGGTTTGTTGTTTATTCATCCATTTATAATTTTTACTATCATAATTGTTATTGTTATTATTATTATTATTATTATCATTACTTCCTGCTCTGAAATCTTTATTTATTGTTTGATTAAATTGCTTTATCAGGTTGTTTAATTGTATTGTGGAGTTATTGATAGCGAGCACCTTGCAAGTGTGATATTCGTTGCACACGAAAGCCTGGTTTCCATATAATCGAGAACGGTCGAGAACGATCGCAACATTCCGAAAAAAAGTGTTTCCGTATAATCTGCGATATAGGATCGAAAACTGACATTTGATTTCCATGATAATCGATTTTTTTTTTCTCGATCGTTTTCGATTTTATGGAAACCAGGCTTAAATTGAAGTGCATCAGTGTTGAAGTACGACAATATTATTTAGTTAACAAGTTCGTTTCACTATTCCGTCTTGGCAGGATGATGACACGTGAGTGACCTACCTAATCATGTCACTGATTTCCACCCATCAATACGCACGAGTAGGCGTATTCGTCTTGTGTTTATCAGATGTGAAGGTACAGGTATATAAAACGGAATTTAGTACAGTGGATTTCATTTCTTAATGCAGCTAACGAAGAGACATCTCAAAGAGGCTGTATTATAACGAGGTAAACGTCTAACATCGAACAGGAAATACATAAGCGTTTCACCAGGATCTGAAAAGAAACGGGTCGCTCCACCGTTGGAACTTACAAATACAAACTGTCGTGTTGATATTCTTTTGTTATTATATCAGCCGCCATAGCCAGAAGAGACAATGTTTGCAGAGGTTTTGTACGGTGTTATTGCCTTACTTTTAGAGAATTGCACTGGCGTGTTGATAGTACAAACAACAAACTAGCAAGAGAATGAAGAAAGAGGACTAGTAGCCGACACTAGAGAAGAGAAACTGAAAGATTTTGCAAACTTTGATCCAAAGGATACCATTTTTTGTGAGTATGATCCACCGTCCGACGAAGAGACAGACCCTAGGGGCTGGAGACGTAGCTTACCACCATTCAGGCAGTCGGTGAGGGAAAGCTTAAAGTTTGTATTTATAATACAGATTGTTTGTGGGACCACGATAGCTTTACTTGCATTATGTTTTGTAATCATCAACTTTAACACTGCAGACTTGTGTATTAGTAATGCGAACAAATACAGCCACCTGCCTAGGACATACAGAGCAATAAAAACGGTTGGTACTTCCGTGAAGGCTTTTTTCGCCATGTTATCGGGCTTTTTTCTTCTCAGCACTGTTTTCACATATGCTCAGTTAAGACAAGCAAATATTACACTGATCAACATCATAGCTGCTTTCCTAAGCGCCGTATATATCCTTGTCCTATTTGTATTTGACATTAGTCTTAATGAGAATTGGATCGAGTATCCAATATTTGCAATATCTATTTTAGTTATTGTGTTTAATGGTGTTAAGCTGGCAATGTTATGCATACCACTTCCTCGTCCATGGCCAAGATTTCTGCATTTATCGTTTACCTTTTCGGCTCAATTTGTCTTAGTAACGTCATATACGTACTTCATGTGTTACTCTTTCTGGCCTTGGTTCAACAAGCAAAAAGAGTTCATAAAATTTATATCGTCAGCTTTGTCTCCTTTGATCTTTGCCTTCCCTAAGCTCGTCTGTCGTCTCGCTGCTCAAAAACTCAAAGTCATCCACCCTGGTAGCTCTCACGTCTTTGTGAGTGCAGTGTACGGTGCCACTGTTATAATTTTTCGTATGATGCAGGCAGAGCTGTCGCATGTTGGACTGTTTATTGCTCTTGGCATTGTACATAGCTTTATCGACTTGGTTGAAAGACTTACAGTCATTATGAGAGACTATATCTGGGAATACCTCTACTTACTGGTACGATGCAAACGAAGACGTAGAAACAAGTATAGTTCCCCTAGAAGCAGGCGTTTTGTGGCGGATATGAGTATTCAAATATTACTCCAGGAAGCAACAGGCCTTGTTATCGGGTTAGGATTTAAGCATTTATATCACTTTGCTTACAGTGATGTCAACCCTCCATACACGGACTTTATAGTCCTTGTATGGTTCGCAATTCGAGTTACAATTGGACTGACAATTGATTTATTTTTCAACACGATATCTTTGTTGGTTCAAATGCGTTTCATGAATATCGCCGTGGTCAAAGTTTGGAAGCACAAATGGCGTCATCATTGCCTTGTAATGTGTATCGTTGCAATGGCGACGATGATCATCTACGCAACGTCTTTCTATCAACTTGAGAGATATCAATCTGACGGAAATATTCATCCTTCAGTGAGGTTTGCAAGGAACTGCAGCACAGCGCTATTTACAAAAGTCATGGCTCCACAACGCCTGATCTAATAAATGTGCTTACGCACACAGGAAACCCACTCAGAATTGAACAAACAAAAAAATCAAAAACAAACAAAAGACAGAAGAAAAGAAAATTGGTATCTATACTCAGATTGTATATGAGTTGTTTTGATCATAAAAGACATTGTTAAATGTATATCCTCAATTTAATTTACGTAAAAATCGGGACTCAATCTGTGTAACATGTACGTGGACAAGACACGACACACACACACTTTTTTATATACTTTAAAAAGGTCTCATAAATTGATGTTGCTAACGAAGACGATGACAATGATCAAAGTCAGATAAAGATGACTGTGCTTATAGCCCGGGGGGGGGGGGGAGGGGGGCTAAACGATCGGGGATGCCCGTCGTATCTTTTAGGGTTTAAAATATGAAATTTGCCAAATTCTCACTTTTAGGATCTTTAAGGGGCTGAACAGCACTGAAACTCATGATTTTGGTATCTTTTAGAGATGGAAAATTTGTGAAGCCACGTCCTTTTGAAAAACGTCCGGTATCTTTCAGGGGTATTTTTGAAAAATTTTGACAAGCATCACCGATCGTTTTTCCCCGGAGTCCCCCCCCCCCGGGGGGTTTATCCTATTGCGCACCTGTCCGTATTTGAAGTAGTTGGTCCAGTATCCATAGCTGTACTTTTGACACTTGCCAGATGTTACCATCTAAAATATAAGACATTAGGTAGCGGTTTTTTACAGATCATTCCTGCTAAGAAACTCACCGCATCTTATGGCATAGAAAGAATGACTGATTTGTGAGATTACATTTGCTTTACTAAATGTTCACATAATTTGTGCTTAGAGTGCATGAAATTAATCGTGAAACAAAATCAAAGTAAGTGGTAACCAATAGTAACTATTTAGTAACTAATTGTTACTATTACTCAACCAGAACACAATACCCAGACAAAAGAAGTAATGTAATGAATAGTAACTATTTAGTAGCTAATTGTTAGTATTACTCAACCAGAACACACTACCCAGACAAAAGAAATAATGTTCTGACTGAGTGCTAGTTACAAATAGCCACTAAAAAGTTATACTATTTTTTAGCACTTACTTTGCTTCTATTTTTTTGTTTTGCAATGTAAAGTAATAAAATGAAATGAAATCGAACGAAATAAAATATAATGTCATGCCATAACCTTGCCATACAAGATACAATGAATTGTTTACTTTATAGTCGACGGAAAAGTTAAGAAGTAAAATTTAACATGGGTTGAGTTTAGAGTGCAAACACTAAAGTGTGCAACAGTTGTGACTATTCTCTTGTGTCTCCCTAATCTACATAGGTGGTCTACTATACCTGGCCAAAGTGGACCATGTTCTTGAACGAAGTCCCAGTCCCCCAATGCGACATGATAACTGGAACACGTGACTGAAAGAAACGAAATGCCAATACTTGCATTAAAGACCCAGATTAATGTGGATTCAAAGTAACTTAAGAGCGATCTTGTTTATCGAAAATATGCTTTCTTCGCAAAACTACTGCATCATTGTCATCATTTTAGATCTACGTTTTTCACACTTTTTCACTTTTGCTTGTATCCGATCATAAATAATATCCACATAAATTCAAATTTTGCAGTTTTCAAAAGTAGAAATTTTGAGAATACATTGAGAATAAATATTAACGCTGAGATCCGACGTTTCGAAGTCATCCTGACCCCGAAATTGTAATTTTCAGTTTTTTTTCTCTGTACATGTCTGTATGGTGTTAATGAACATTGTGGAATTTAGGTTCACTAAAAAAGCATATAAATACACCTCATGTGTGAGTTATGAGCCACTCAGGTATTGGAGCCTAGCTCTGTTGTGGTGGACTCTCACATATTCATTTGTAAAGCCTTATAAATAAATAAAAAAAGATAACAATTATTCTGAGGGATAAAAATTTTCCATAAATATGAAATTACATTTTGCCGAAAATTCACATTTTCCTGTCTCTTTCCCTAAAACATGCCAGATCGCAAAATTTGACCCCTAATACATTGTAAAATGTATGACGATCACCCCGTCATCTTATATAAGAGCACCCCATCCCCAGAACGTAGCCCTAACTTTGCGTATAAAATTCACCATATCAATATTTGCACTGTCGAAGCCAAACAGCGTCTCTCCAGCTCTGTAGCAATATTCTTCTGAATGAGACCCGCCACAGAAGCCAGCATCGCTCAATCTTTGCATGAATTTACTTGGTTCAAACTCCTCGCTGACATGGTTTTGAAACACATGCTGAAAGTAGATACAATGTTTGCTAAACTTGACAATGGGTAACTGTGATTCAATGCGATGCGATATGATGCTATGTTATTATAATGTAACGTAATGTAACGTAACGTTATGGAACGTCGTGGAACGTAGTGGAACGTAGTGGAACGTAATGAAACGTATTGGAACGTAATGGAACGTAATGGAACGTAAGGGAACGTAATGAAACGTAATGGAACGTAATGGAACGTAATGGAACGCAATGGAACGTAATGAAACGTAATGGAACGCAATGAAACGTAATGGAACGTAATGAAACGTAATGAAACGTAATGAAACGTAATGGAACGTAATGGAACGTAATGAAACGTAATGGAACGCAATGGAACGTAATGGAACACAATGAAACGTAATGGAACGTAATGAAACGTAATGGAACGTAATGAAACGTAATGAAACGTAATGGAACGTAATGGAACGTAATGAAACGTAATGGAACGCAATGGAACGTAATGGAACGCAATGAAACGTAATGGAACGTAATGAAACGCAATGGAACGTAATGAAACGTAATGGAATGGAATGGAATGGAATGGAATGTGATGTGATGTGATGTGATGTGATGTGATGTGATGTGATGTGATGTGATGTGATGGGATGGAATGGAATGGAATGAAATGGGAAGGAATAGGACGATAATCTAGAGACGTTTTCGTATGACTGGGAAAATGTACATACATCTACAACAGCTACGGTAGAAAATTCAAATGTTTTCTTAGAAACTACGGCTACGATACGATACAGCATTGTTTTCCACTCATACGAAAATGATTCTACTGTACATAACACACCTCAACAGGATACAAGGCATAAGCAGCTCCTTTAACAAACTCCGAGCAGTGTCCCACAGTGTATACAGGAGCGAGAGCGAAGAATCGCTTGATTTTACTAGCTAGTTTCTTATTGGACGAGAATCCAGTAAAACCAATCAATGTTCCCTGGGAATGACCAACATAGTGCAACTGTGATTGGCCTGTTACTGATATCACGAGATCGATCATGGCGGGAAGGTCGTATTCAGCCATGTCTTGCCAGCTGCCAAGAAACAATGTTCACTTATTACGCATTATGCCTTATGTACCAATTCGATGATGAGGCAATTTTGAAATAGATCCGGTACTCTCCTAGCGTGGTATTTATGTAGAGTCGAGCAAACTCTCAACCTGGGGAAATCATTTGTATGATCAAGAGAAAATTAAGCTCATTTTCTTTTGGTATAATTTATATAATCAATTGTATTTATTTGTTAACTTCTGAACTTCACTTTTACATGAGAGTATCCCGGGACTCTCAGTGCATGAAGTCAGCAATTGATCGTTGTCACGTGACACCATCTGATGGACTCTAACAGTAGATTCTAATAAACGATTTGCATGATGACGTAATATACTACCATTACCAGAATGCTTTGCCGACTTTCTTTGCGCAATTAGTGCAAATTGTTTTATTAATCTCCACAGGGATTAACAATTTGAATTTGAAAGAGAATTCGCAAAGAATGCTGGTCTTGGTAGTAAAATGACGCTATAATGCAGATCGCCCATTTAATATCTGTAGTTAAGATCCATTAGCATGCATTATTGGTTGTACCTGAAATCCCATAGTGCATCTTGGTCTGGGTTGAACTTGACATGACGCTGTGAGTATACATTACCCCGGATGTTACCTAACCAGACATCGAATCCCTGGTCGGCTAATAAATAACCCAGGCTATTCTCAGGCGTGCCTAGGACCCAGTTAGAACTGTCCATTAGTAGGCCATGCTGCAGAAAGACTACTGGTTTATGCGCCGAGGAGTTACTAGAGGATCGTCCGTGTGGAATTCTCTGAATGTTGAGGACAAAGCCATCTTTTGTGATGACGTCATGTTCCTCTACGGGAAACCCGCGGCTTTGGATGATTTCACTCTTTAAAAATAAAACGATAATAAACAACTATAGAATTAAGCAATAGAGCAAGAGAGCAAGAGAGCAAGAGAGCAAGAGAGCAAGAGAGCAAGAGAGCAAGAGAGCAAGAGAGCAAGAGAGCAAGAGAGCAAGAGAGCAAGAGAGCAAGAGCTATGCCATACCACATTTCTATCTATGTCAGGATGAAGAATTCCAGACTTCTCATCTCGGCTAAGAGCGGGAAATCCCAAAGAGAACTGAAGAACAGCTATAGCAACCAGTGTAAATAACACCTGTCCAGACATGCTGATATGTCAAGTTCTATGAACAGAAATATGTAGAATAATACAAATATGTGGATGAAAATGCTGAAGTGCTAACAGAAACGTACCATATTTAATATGGATGAAAAGTCCCCGTGATTCATGAAAAGAAAAACAAAATCTTTCTTATTTTGCAAATTTATTAACATAGTTTTCTTGATACATCAGATACGTTAGCCTGGTTTTAATCCGTACAATTGGTGCCTGTTTTCTCGTCAATTTCCCTTTCTTTAGCCCACACGGCTTCTTTCGATGTCCAAATCTCTAACGTCTAATAGACCTTATATTGCTAGGATTTTAAGGTAGCGTTTACACGAAGCCGGCTAGAAAAAATAGCCGCTTGCACAGCGTGTTAGTGTAAACGCTTATCGTTTTTGCATCGTTTTCGATAGCTTGAAGAGCGTCTGTAAGCGTCTTGCGTTTACGAAAATTGCCGGCTTCGTGTAAACGCTGCCTAATATTGAATACAATAGATTGGATAGGGCGGAGAGAAAGGGGGGAGGGGAGGTTGGCAAAAGAAGTAGGAGGATTGTATTTAACACCAATATTGGAATTACTCTACGAATCGCATCATCACATAATAACCAAGAAGACCATTCACTATTGGCTTATTACTGAAAAGTCCATTTTCGAATTCTCTTCTACACAGCCTTAGCCTCGCAAAATATTCTGAAATTTCATTGTCAATTTTCACACATGCGGACTTTAGACGTCCCGTTAGTAAACAAAAGAAACATTACAGACCTTTGAGGCTAAGGCAGTGTAAACGAGAATTCGATACTGGACTATCTATCTTATTTATTTATTATATTTGTTTTTGTAAAAAGATAGTCTGTTTGGCTGGTTGGCGACTTAGGGGCTGTTTATATGGAGTGAGCCAGCCAGGTTTAGCGGGCTGGTTTCTTTTGTGTTCAACCTATCAGAGCTTAAAAACAAAAGAACTTATATAAACAGGCCCTTACCCGAAGTGGATCCCTTCCGTGCAGTAAACGCTGTGCACTGAGTGGGGAATGAAAAAGCAAGGTTAAGGTCAAGATATAACTGTGATAATGCTCTAGCTATTCTGTACGAATAGAGTACACGCACTAAAAGTGTGCAACATAAATACCACTAAATAGTGCTATTTTATGCTAATTCTATTGTTTTCTTTTGTTTAATTAGCGCTATTTGCTACTAAATAGTGACAATTTTGTTGCATACATTCAGTGTTTGCACTCTATTTACTACCAAATAGTGACAACTGTTGCACACATTTAGTGTTTGCATTCTACCCTACTACTGCTTTTATCGTGCGATTAATACAAAACTCATTTTTCCATTTTTCATAATTTAAACCACTTTTTGTTTTGTATATTTTGTATAAGGTTTTTGTGCATGAAATTACAAACTATGAGAGTGCACGCACTAAAAGTATGCAACATAAATTTCACTGAATAGTGCAATTTTATGCTAATTCTATTGTTTCCCATTGTTTAATTAGTGCTATTTACTACTAAATAGTGACAACTGTTGCACACATTTAGTGTTTGTCCTCTATTTACTACTAAATAGTGACAACTGTTGCACACATTTAGTGTTTGCACTCTAATTACTACTAAATAGTGACAACTGTTGCACACATTTAGTGTTTGCACTCTATTTACTACCAAATAGTGACAACTGTTGCACACATTTAGTGTTTGCACTCTAGCAGAGTGATAGAAATTGCGTAATTGTTGTCGCATAATGTTTGTCACACTATTACGTACATTTCAATGCAGCACGGTGTATCGATTGTAATTTTCATGATCTAATATTTCTCGAGATTATAATCATCTGTTTTCATGTATACATGTTGTCTTTTTATCATGTTCGATTATGTGTTTCATTTACAACCCCCCTTCACGCAAAAGAAATAATTTGATAATTACTGCATATAAATTAATAAAATTTTTATGATAGTATTATTAGATCTAGCAATCTATGCCATAGATTGCTATCCATGTGTATACCTACATCTACTGACAGTTTAATAACGACGTAGTAAATCAGACTAACATTAATCAATACGTACCTTGACGTTGTTGTTGTAACAGTGAAAACTAGTCTGCTGTCTTGTGATGTAACATGTCTGTTCAAGTAAACTTTAGTTATCATATTACACCTGTATAACCGGATTGAAAACAGGTTTATCAAGAATGTAGCCTGTTTAGCTGCAGAAATGCCGTCGGAGGTAATGCAGGATGTCCATTGCAAGACCTACTCCGGGACCCGGGCGAGGGGGGTGGGGAGACTCCGGGGATAAACGATCGGGGATGCTCGTCGAAATTTTTCAAAAAAAAAACCTAAAAGATACCAAACGTTTTTCAAAAGGGCGCGTCTTCACAAGTTTTTCATCTCTAAAAGATACCAAAATCATGTGTTTTAGTGGCTTTCAACCCCTAAAAGATACCAAAAAGTGAGAATTTGGCAAATTTCATATTTTTAAACCCTAAAAGATACCAAATCGTCGATTTTTACCCCTAAAAGATACGATGAGCATCCCCGATCGTTTATCCTCGGTCCCCCCACCCCGCCCCCCCCCCCCCCCCCGGGCTCCGGGAATCAAATTCGCTGAAATTTTGGGCGACTAAAGGCTTTTATAGCAAAATTAGCCAAAATACACTGTAATTTAAAGGCGAATTTAGGTGATTTTGTGCGATTTCAGGCCCCATAGTAGGTAGTGCAAAACCGAAAAGGTCTGAGTCAGATAGTTTTTGAAGTAACTGCTACAGAATATGAATATACACTTGGAACCCACCATCTTTTCTGTAATCCAGAATTGATGCCAATAAAGATAAATAAGTCAATTGCTTTGTAGTTTTTTGAATGAGTTAATGACGAGCCAGTTCGAGCCGCGCTGCTCTTGATTTTCTTCTTGGTAGGATGGATAACGTCCTGGGCCCGGTTGTTCAAAGTTCGATTAGCTCTAATCCTAGATTAACTCTTAAGAAAACCTATACAATTAAACCTAGAGTAGCCATAATCGAGCTTTGAACAACCGGGCCCTGAGCTTTTCTTTGTACTGGTTATATTTGTTTTAAAACGTGAGAGCTTAAAGCCTGACTTCCATGCCTGACTTCCATGCTACGATCGCTTGCTATGATTGCCAAAAATCGCTTGGATCGCTCAAATTCTCAGTAATCGCAGCGATTGAACGCAACTAAACACATAAGCCTGGTTTTCACTAGCGACGCAAACGCAAGGAAAAAACATGAGAATTTTTTGTCGAACCAATTGCAAGCACGAAGATGGAAACCTTTTAATCCTTGTGCTTGATCTGGCGTTGGCGAAGGTTCCTTAAATTTCTTGTGCTTGCGTCTGCGCTGCTAGTGAAAACCAGGGTATAGCTTTTTCTAGATGGAAACAAGGCTCAAGATACGAGAAGGAATGTCTGGTACTGGGCTTAAACTATTATGTCACTTTTTGATTCTATGCCATAATCTTGTAAAAAAAACTCTTAAAACGGTTCATTTGAACTAATTACCGCGTCCTGGTATCTAATTGTTCCATAGATTTCTTTGAAACGGGGAATGATCTGCTGTCCGCAATAGTGAGGTGTCCGTAATTTACCGGGGTGTCCGTAAGGCTAGAGTTGACTGTATACCGACTCAACTGGGGAAAAGAATGCACAGGGAAAAACACACATATTAGATAAGTAGTAAGATAAGGTTTATTGGTATATTTATGTTCAAATATTTGATGTCGATATTAAGGTATTTGGAGACAGTTTCTCAAAAGGCCCACCGACCTAAGAAAACAACGGCAAAAGCCAGTTTCCTTTTCTTATTTCTTAACAATATTTTGATACACAGTTGCTTAATAGTTGTGAAGAATATCTTGAGACTTTTGTGGCGATCAGTATTGATTTATGCAAATTATGAGGAAATCCTGGAAAACAGTTTTTTTAATTTATTTTCAACAATTTGCTATAGAATCATGTCAAAATTCAGAAGCATAATATTCAACATACTCCCTAACTGCACAGTGATTTTAAAGAAATTTCAATTGAGAAATTTGAAGTTATGAAGCCGTTAACTTTGAACACGATTTTTGGTTATAATTAGCAATCACTTCAATGAAAATGATATTTGCCGTCACAGATGTTTTTAATGATCACCGATTTCAGGTCAGAAATTGTTTAAGATATGCTTAAGCCAGTTCTCTATACGATTTGGCAATAATCGCGTTTTTCACGAAGATAGGGGCTATAGATAAGAAGTATGTTTTTACCACATAACGCGGAACAATACCCAATCCGATTCAGAACCACTTTTCACAAAATTGACTCCAACAATTTTTCTAAAAATTTCTGCATAAAATATTGAATCCATTGCGGTGCAAATGTGCTAGGTTTTATTATTCTAGATACTCTAGGACGCGCAAAGAAAAATTAACAAAATTGGTTAATTTTTGTTGAATTCTTCATGTCACAAATGACTCGAAAAGCGTACAAATGTTTTGAATCTGTCGTATTGTAGTGTATAACAATAGTGGAATTAAAGGATTAAGTCTCCTGTGTCACGGATTCTCGTCACGCTAATCGATAAACTGGACAATGCACTTTACTCCGAAATAAAGTGGTTTGTAAAATGTATGTCAAATCAATATTAAATAAATAAATAAATGAAGAATTCATATATAAACCATTTCTTCGTGAAGAATTACTGACCTGAAATCGGTGATCATTAAAAAAATCTGTGACGGCAAATATCATTTTCATTGAAGTGATTGCTAATTATAACCAAAAATCGTGTTCAAAGTTAACGGCTTCATAACTTCAAATTTCTCAATTGAAATTTCTTTAAAATCACTGTGCAGTTAGGAAGTATGTTGAATATCACGCTTCTAAATTTTGACATGATTCTATAGCAAATTGTTGAAAATAAATTAAAAAAACTGTTTTCCAGGATTTCCTCATAATTTGCATAAATCAATACTGATCGCCACAAAAGTCTCAAGATATTCTCCACAACTATTAAGCAACTGTGTATCAAAATATTGTTAAGAAATAAGAAAAGCAAGCTGGCTTTTGCCGTTGTTTTCTTAGGTCGGTGGGCCTTTTGAGAAACTGTCTCCAAATACCTTAAGCTGTGGCAATCATAGTAATCAATACCATGCGAATAGAAGAGTTTTATCATTCTCCTCTGTTGGGAGAGAGTTAAAACATTCCCTCAAGTATCGATAAGTAAGATTAATTTGTGGAGATCGATGCATCTGAAAATTTGCATCAATTATCCTCATTATTTATTTATTTTTTTATTCTTATTAAAAATATATATATCGAAGGACAGCCGTATGGTGCTTATATTTGATACCATGATTTGTCGACAAAACCAATGAAATCAATCAATAAATAAGATTATAAAGATAATTAAAGTATGGATGTATTCATAAATATCATTTGACATTTTATTCAATATATACTCCATCATTCATTCAGTTAACTGATCAACGCTTATACATTCATTCATTCATTCAAAATTTCAATCATTCAATCAATCATCAATCCCTCTATTAATTCATCTATCCATCCATCCATCTATCCATTCATCCATCCATTCATCCATCCATCCATCCACTCACTCATTTATTCATTCACTCATCCATCCATCCATCCATCCATCCATCCATCCATCCATCCATCCATCCATCCATCCATCCATCCATCCATCCATCCATCCATCCACCCATCCATCTATCCATCCATCCATCCATCCACTCACTCATTTATTCATCCACTCACTCATTTATTCATTCACTCATTCATTCATCCACTCATTCATATATTAGTTCATTCATTCATTTAATCAAATAAAATGATTCATATCAGTCACTCATTCAGTCATTCATTTGCCCTGTTATAAATCTATTTTGTGTTGAATTCACACACCCGTTTTTTTAGATCAAGTGTGATTCTGATGCGATTGTGACGGGAAATATCTGACTTTTTTTCCCAGTGATTATATTCTGCTCTAATTTCATACTTGACATATATTGCATCGATCAGTTGTTTCTAATTATCCTTGAAGACTGTCTATATCCGGTGGGAGAAATGGGGGTGGGGCGGGGGAGGTGGACCCCCATGTAAATGCATCGGGTATCCCCATCGTATCTCTGAGGGGTAAAAAAAATCACCTTTTACTATCTCTCAGGGTGTCCAGATAAAAGTGTACTTACTTTTAGGGCACCAAATAAGAACATCGCGTCGCTATTTTTTGAAAGGACGATTATCAAAGCGCTCTCTGTCTTACACTTATGAAGCTTTTTGATTTGTTAACAATTTTTGCATTTCTGGTTGGTCAAGCACTTTTTCATGGGTTGAAAAAGTGCTTGACCACGCTCTTCTTAAAGGATTGTCGATTCGGTATCTCCCAAACCTAGTTTCCATATAATCGCTGACACCAGCCGGCGATCGTAAACGATTACATGAAAACAAGGCTTGACAATCGCTCGATTGCTGAAAAGTGTTTCCATATAATCGCTGATGATCGCTTACATCAATTTCAGCGATCCGACGATCGTGAGCGTTTATGACAAAACCAGGCTTTAGAGCTAATTTTGAACATTTCCGACGAGCAAACCGATGTTTTTCATGAGAGCCCCCTCCCCCAGGTCTATATCTATTTTTACTCGTGTTTACGTATCATCCGGACAATCTTATGGTAAAGGAGCTTGAAAGCGTCCATGGCATCCACAAAGTCAATATGATTCCAGTTAGGTATGACAGAGTAGTGTATAACGTTAGGTAGTTGACTTTTGAGGCGTTCTACATCCGGTATAACGCTGAGAGTGTCACGCTCGCCAAGGTACATGGCTACAGGAATGGTTATCTTGCTAACATCATAGGCTGGTGGCCTGGGCTACAAATACAAAATCATCATCTAGTTTCCCCGCGTGGCTGCCTAGTAGCCTTGACGCGCTCTTCCTTGAAGCGTGCTTTAAGGAATTGCGAGAAGTTATTCTTTTTTATCACCAACCTTGATCATCAAATATATGTAATGTATTGTACATCAGTAATTTGGCGAAGCTTAATAATGATGGTGATGATGTTGTCGATCGTGATGATAATGATGACCGTGGTGATAATGAGATATTTCAGTATATATGTAATCATTATCCATTTTTGCAAACACGGAATTGTCTTACTGCACTCTCCCCTCAATTCCAAGTTGTTTCTACCTTTGACAAAAACGCTAGATGGGATTCAATGATTTCAAATACAACACTTAAATAAGGTGTTCAGGGAGATGTGAGTCAATGAAGTATATTTGCTCTAAGAAGAGCTCTATTCCGTGATCGTCACTTTTAACAACACTTTTAGACAAGGTCTCTGATCAAGACGTGATTCAATAATTTCAAATACAACATTGTAGTAAGTGGACGGGGAGGGGGGGGGGGGGGTGTAAGTCAGTTCCCCAGTTGGTGATCGTGGTTAAAGTCAATATGATTATGGTGATGGTCGTGAAGATAAATATGATAGTGATGATGGCGGAGGGGTAGTGGTGGTATTCTTGATTATGTTGGAGTTGGGCTAGCCTGTGTACATCCGTTCCCCGTAGGGGAGGGGGAGTGAAAACGAGGAACAAGAGTTGGGCATGATGGTGGTGAAGATGATGGCTGTGGTGATGTTGTGCATACCACTGATAAAAATGACACAAACTAAACTATGAATGAACCAAAACTTCAACACTAACCATTCCATATCGGCGTAGGTTGCCAAGAAATCCGTAGTCAAACTTTCGAGTTTGTCCGAAGTATATCACCTGAAAAAGTATTTGAATGTTTATGTGTACCATGGATCACATATACGATGGGTCACATATACCATGGATCACATATACGATGGGTCACATATACCATGGGTCACATATAACATGGGTCACATATACCATGGGTCACATATACCATGGGTCACATATACCATGGGTCACATATACCATGGGTCAAACATACCATGGGTCACACCAGGGCCACATATACCATGGGTCACATATAACATGTGTCACATATACCATGGGTCACACATACCATGGGTCACATATACGATGGGTCACATATACCATGCGTCACATATACCATGTGTCACATATACCATGGGTCACATATACCATGTGTCACATATACCATGTGTCACATATACCATGGGTCACATATACCATGGGTCACATATATCATGGGCCACATATAGCATGAGTGAATATTGGCCCACTAAAAACATGGTTCTCACCTGTCCAAAATGAATGATGTTCTTGAACGACGTACCAGACGGGAAGTGAGCAAGAAATACTGGAACTCTTGTCTATAACAAAACAATCACATAAATCTTTAGTTTAGGTTCTTGCCTTTTTGGGGTTTGCTGTTCTTTTCGATTAGTTTTGCCTATTTGCTTGCAAGTAAGACAGCCAGCAAACCAACAAAATCGACCTAAAACAAATACACAAAATCAACCAATCAACCAAGCAACAAACCACCCAACCAAGCAACCAACCAAGCAAGCAAGCAACAAACCAACCAACCAACCAACCAACCAACCAACCAACCAACCAACCAACCAACCAATCAACCAACCAACCAATCAACCAACCAACCAACCAACCAACCAACCAACCAACCAACCAACCAACCAACCAACCAACCAACCAACCAACCAACAAAGCAACAAACCAACCAACCAACCAACCAAGCAACAAACAAACAAACCAACCAACCAAGCAACAAACCAACCAACCAACCAACCAACTAATCAACCAACCAACCAACCAAGCAGCAAACCAACCAACCAACCAACCAACAAAGCAACAAACCAACCAACCAAGCAACTAACCAAGCAACAAACAAACAAACCAACCAACCAAGCAACAAACCAACCAACCAACCAACTAATCAACCAACCAACCAACCAACCAAGCAGCAAACCAACCAACCAACTAATCAACCAACCAACCAATCAACTAACCGTCCGACCGACCGACAAAAAGATAACAAAAAAATAAGACAAACAAAAAGAACAATCACTAGGCGATTTGTATTAGTCTTCATTTACTACAACTACCAGAATGCTTCACTGACAAGAATTGAAATATGAAAGAGAAATACAAATAATGCAATGTAGTCATAGTAAAATGACACCATAAAACAGATCGCCTATTGAAGATGTGCATGACAACGTGTAAAACCCACCATGTTCATTTCTTTGTCATCATATCCAAATACGGACTCGACCACATGGTAACACGCTTTGGCAGTGTATTTGCCGCCACAAAAACCAAGTTGAACAAGCTGTCTTATTAGGACACCAGGTAAAAATGCGGTAGGACCCAGGGGTAGCAACAACTCCTAACAACATATGTGAAAATGACGTCGACAGTTGGAATGATTTGATGGATAAATTAATGAATTGAATTGAATTGAAACTTTATTAACGTGTCATGCCATCTAGCCTGGAAGATATCCATACTAATTCGGGTAAACAAGGAGTGAATGATTGAATCATTGAATTGGATGGAAGGACGAATTAGTAGTTAACTGTGATATCGACCCCCATTAGGACCTCAGTAACTCTTTTACGTGCCCCCCATTACTGGTTAATGTGGAAGTGTGGCGAGACTGGACCTTCAACTTAACATTCTTATCCGAGAGGACGCGAAGCCTAACACTGAGTGAAGATTGAAGGTTCGAACTCGCAGCCTCCCGGTTGACAGTCTGAAATCAGTGTTTGGTTAGCACACTAATGACAAAAGCTCACGTCAGTTTAAGAATTGCTATTTATTCCACTTACCTGAATAGGTCCCAGAGCATTGGCAGCATCTCGGACGATATTCGCTGTGTGGTTAAGATGGAAGATTGGTGCGAGTGCTATAAATAGCTTGACTTTCTTCGCGATCTCAGGATGCGAAGAGAAGGAGAGAAAACCGACCAGCGTGCCTTGCGAATGTCCTATGTAGTAGAGTTGAGTTTGACCTGTAGCTTTCAGTGCATAGTTGATGATAGCTGGCACGTCATAGTCGGCCATTTCCTCGAAACTGAAAAAAACATGTCAAAAACAAAATTGACGTCCACTTTTACATACAATAGATCTCTTCGGCTTTGTGTGCAAATTGAAAAAAGAAAGAAAAAAATAAAGAAAGAAAGAAAGAAAGAAAGAAAGAGAGAAAGAAAGAAAGAAAGAAAGAAAGAAAGAAAAAAGAAAGAAAGAAAGAAAGAAAGAAAGAAAGAGAGAAAGAACGAAAGAAAGAAAGAAAAAAGAAAGAAAGAAAGAAAGAAAAAAGAAAGAAAGAAAAAAGAAAGAAAGAAAGAAAGAAAAAAGAAAGAAAGAAAGAAAAAGAAAGAAAAAGAAAGAAAGAAAAAAAGGAAGCAAAAAAAAGAAAGAAAGACGTTTCGTTTCATTTAATATCATATTTCATAAGATTCAAAAGAGATAAAAGACGAAATAGTTGATATGCTTCATGATCTGAATTGCTGAATGTTTTGCTTTACTATAGCTTCTAACGTGCGGTCTTCCTGTGGTGTTCGAAATTTACGTCACGGCAAACTACGTCATGTAAGTGATTATGACGACACTGCGCGCTCGAAGATCACTTAGCGCTAGACTTGATTAGAGTCGACACGTACTTTTCCACAGTGATAATTGTGATAATAAGAAAGCATATTTTCTGAGCCGTTGTTAAAACGCATTCCCGAAAAATGGGTTGCAACCAAAGTAAAGCCGTTTGTGCGTGCTTTGGAAGCAAAAACTTAAAAGATGAAGAGGTAAGGCCAGTTTCTGTTTTTCACGGAGCAGCTTATCTTACATGCTCAATAATTTGTTTTTGGCTAACATCATTTTACATTTGTAATGTTGTTCAATTTCCTTTTCTACCTTCTAAGTTACCGTTTATTATTACCGTCTCTTTTCTTGTCATGCTAACTCGTTTCCAGTTCTACATTGTGATGGATTTCAATTTTCTTAATATCGCACTTGATTACATACTATTCTTGGAATATCATCAAGTACAGTCGTAAAATTTCCGAGCAATTTCGTTCTATATATAGCTTTCAGCTGATTTGAGTTAATTTCATAATAAAAGAAAGCTCAGAACTTAAGATTAATATGTATTGATAATTTTTTTTGGGTTTATTTTCATCCAGATCTATAAAGCAAAGTGTTGTCAAACTGACGTAAGTATTCTTTAAAAACTTACAGAACTATTTATACAATATTCTGGCAACAACGATGAAATAATACCACGACAAAAGTTTGAGCCCAATCATCATCACCGGACTTCCATTTGCAATTCGTACGCAAGTAAAATTATTTAGATTTCCTTGTTTTTTCTTTTGTAGTGATTTTGTACAATTTCAGTGTCACTCGGAATGTAATTTGCTCGTTTAGATGGAGTAATCGAGTCTTGCAGGCAAAGTTAAACGAATTCTAATGTCTGAGCTTGAACAAATGACCTGAATCATCAGTTCATTATTCAATGCCGAAAACTATACTGAATGACAAAATTAAGAAAAAAATGCAGTCAATAAAAATCATGGTTTTATAATCTAGTGAACAAGATAATCATAAATGATTTACGGAGATCACTTTCACATGTCCATACAAACTGAGAAAAACACAAAATTCATGAATACACCGACAATCGCGAATCCTGAATTAAGAAATGTTTTGTTGCATATATAGCAAAAAACGTCTACGATAATTCAGTTTGCATCAATCTTTGGCTATTAGTATTAATTTTTTATATAAAAAGAAACATCTAATCCTTTAAACATTGCTGTTTTCTTTTTCAGTCTGCCAAAAAAACATGCACTCATACAATTTGTAAGCCTTTCACAAATTCAACTACGTACCTAACCTTTCAAAAGGAAATTTCCTAGACAAGGATTCATATTAAACACTGTTCTCTTACTTATTTCTTGCCATTGTGGTTAATTGAAGAAATATAGCTGCTTGATATTCGAGTTGAGCCTAGCTTGTCTACAAACTATGAGTTGAGATAGAAAAAAACACCTTTACAATGAGCTTGGAAAATGGCGCCAAAAGCTAAAACGCGTTCGGCGTACCGCGCCGGAAGTGTAAAAGAACTTCCGCTTGCTCTAACGCAATTGGATTTTCAACTTTCAGATTTCCATCGAATCTTTCAACAAAGAATTATCGAGATTCATGGCTCGACAACAGTTAGCAGTTCGACGAAAAACGTTCAGCAGTGGTAAGTAAAATAATGAACGTTCGTTTGAACGTTCGTTTGCTCGCTCGTTCGTTTGTCTCTCTTCGACTGTTTCCTCGGCGTTTGTTCGCTTGAACACTCGTTCGCTCGATTGTTCGTTCGTTCCTATGCTTGTTTGTTTTGACCATATATCCCGTATATTAATACTCACAGATGTCACGACAACTCTGACACTCATCTCTGGAATAGAGTCACCTAAACCCATAACAACCACCATCGCAAAAGGTCCTATTGTGGCACCAAATACACCATCAGAACTAACGTACGAGCTTGTGGCACCCATTACACCCACCATCGACTGTGAGGTAAAGACAGGTCCTATTGCAACAACACAGGCACTAGAGTACGAGCTGGTAGCACCCATTACACCCACCATCGACTGTGAGGTGAAAACAAGTCCTATTGCAACAACACAGACACCACCAGAACTAACGTACGAGCTGGTGGCACCCATTACACCCACCATCGACTGTGAGGTGAAGACAGGTCCTATTGCAACAATACAGACACCACCAGAACTAACGTACGAGCTAGTGACACCCATTACACCCACCACCGACTGTAAGGTGAAGACAGGTCCTATTGCAACAACACATACACTAGAGTACGAGCCTGTGGCACCCATTACACCCACCATCGACTGTGAGGTAAAGACAGGTCCTATTGCAACAACACAGACACTAGAGTACGAGCTGGTAGCACCCATTACACCCACCACCGACTGTGAGGTAAAGACAGGTCCTATTGCAACAATACAGACACCACCAGAACTAACGCACGAGCTAGTGACACCCATTACACCCACCACCGACTGTGAGGTGAAGACAGGTCCTATTGCAACAACACAGACACTAGAGTGCGAGCTTGTGGCACCCATTACACCCACCACCGACTGTGAGGTAAAGACAGGTCCTATTGCAACAACACAGACACTAGAGTACGAGCTTGTGGCACCCATTACACCCACCACCGACTGTGAGGTAAAGACAGGTCCTATTGCAACAATACAGACACCACCAGAACTAACGTACGAGCTAGTGACACCCATTACACCCACCACCGACTGTGAGGTAAAGACAGGTCCTATCGCAACAACACAGACACTAGAGTACGAGCTGGTAGCACCCATTACACCCACCACCGACTGTGAGGTAAAGACAGGTCCTATTGCAACAATACAGCCACCACCAGAACTAACGTACGAGCTAGTGACACCCATTACACCCACCACCGACTGTGAGGTGAAGACAGGTCCTATTGCAACAACACAGACACTAGAGTACGAGCTTGTGGCACCCATTACACCCACCATCGACTGTGAGGTAAAGACAGGTCCTATTGCAACAACACAGACACCACCAGAACTAACGTACGAGCTGGTGGCACCCATTGCACCCACCATGGATTGTGAGGTGAAGACAGGTCCTATTGCAACAACACAGACACTAGAGTACGAGCTTGTGGCACCCATTACACCCACCATCGACTGTGAGGTGAAGACAGGTCCTATTGAAACAACACAGGCAACTCCAGAACTGAAGTACGAGCTAGTGGCACCCATCACATCCACCATGGACTGTGAGGTGAAGACAGGTCCTATTGCAACAACAGAGGAACCGCCAGAACTAGAACACGAGGTGGTGTCACCGAAACAATCCTCTGTTGACTGGGAGATAAAAGTAGGAAGAACAGATGCAGAAGCTGAAGAATCAATCTACAACCTAGTGAGTCTTCAAGTGCCATATCATCATGCAGTCATCAACACTGGCCCTCTACCAGTCAAGAAGGTCAAGGAGCCTAACAGAAAAGAAGTGGTCCTTGCCCCTGCCTGGAAAAAGAGCACTACTACCAATACTCTACGATCTACATTTCCATGTGCTGCTAAGACACGTGAAGTAACAAAGTGTTTGCCTTCCCATGAACCTTCACTAAATTGCAAGCCAGCTGAGGTAAGCTGTTTGTACATTTAAGCCTTGTTTTCATTTCTATTTGCAATCCTGACAAACTTATGTTTACACAGATACAACAAAAAGTGCACAAGTGTTATCATCGTGGAGATAATATGTTGATAAATGCACAAGACGATAACAGAAAACGCAAAGCAAACGTAGAGAGACTTAACGTTGATGATGAAATTGAGGTAGGCGCAGTTCAATATTGATCAAAACAGCTAACGGAACGTTTCTGTATGTGAATACTAGCGCTAATTCCGGTAGCCTTTAATTCCCTTAATGTCTTTTTTGTTTATTTCAAGAAACAAATGGTTAAATCGACAATGATGGAAATTAACAGACATCGAGAAAACTGCGGTCTTAGTCCAATCAGCACTGGCTATGCAATGAAGTTTTTAAAGACAACAGACTTTGATGCTGATGACGCTGTTGCTCTGTACCACAAATATATGGTAACTATAGCAACTTCTTAATTGTTGATATTGTGAGCGTTGACGTCTTTTAGTTATCGTAAGATATATATATCATCTGCGTTACTTTTGAAACCATAAATAATAGTAAACAAAAAGAGATCTAGAACGATCGTTATTATAGATCTCTTTTTTTTGTCTTTAGAAGAAAAGAACGTTGCACTTCGATGGTAGTTTGGTGCCAACAAGACAACCTTTAAAAGCAGAAATCATGTCTGGCAGATTCACCATTCTTGTAAGTATACAAACTATCGGGAAAATAGCACTGAGGAGGGAGGGCAATTAGAGGAAAAGGGGGAAGAAGGAAGAATAGAGAGGGAGGAAAGGAGGGAGGGAGGAAGAAAAGACAAAGGAAACAAGAATGGACAGAAAGTAGAAAAGTTTAACAAGGAGTAATCAGAAGGCAGTAAAATAAAATAGCAACGAAGTCAGACGAAATACTGAATGAAGGAAGAAAAAAACAAAGGTGGATAGACTGTCAAAGGAGTGGAGAAAGATAAGGGTAAAGGGGTGGAAGGAGAAAAGAAGGAAAGAAGACATAAATGTGAAAAAACGTGAAAAGAAACAAAAGCACAGATGAATGTGAATGAAAGAAAGAAGAAGAAAGGGAGATGGAAAAGAAGACTGGAAAAAGAAGTTAAGACGTAAAGAAGGAAGCGGCAGCATGGTGCCAATAACATTCTAACATCTGTCTTCGCCTCTACTTGTAGGAGAAACGTGACGCAAATGGTTCAGCACTGGCATTGTTTACGGTTCAGAGAAACACTGCTGAAAGAAGCCGTAAAGTTATCATGACCAGCATATACTTGCAACTCGACGAGGCTCTCAAAAGGTAAGAACACATCATGCGAACAGATTACATTATCATTATGTGTCATCTACAACAACAAAGACTGATGTTAACAACACTTCTTGATATTTTGTTCACAGTCTACAGACCCAAAACAATGGGATAGTACTAATATATGACTTCTCGAACACGTCATATATAAATAGTGATGTACAGCTCTGCGTCGATATCATCACAATGTTGAAGGTATGTAAATCATTTAGGCAGTAAAATCCCTGGTATCATGCAGGTTCAGACAGGAAATATTATATGTATCAGTGTGACTTTGTAAAGACTCGAGTTTGTGGATGGGGCTAGCCGACAAATAACGCTAGGTCCCCTCCCTAACTATACTTATAGATCTAATCAATCAAAGAGAATCAGTGTGCATGTAGAATAAAAGAATATTTTTATTCTCTTTGTTTACAGACAGCGTATCCTGTGCGTTTAAGACGAACTTTCTTTGTGTCGCCGCCATTTTGGGTCCAAACTGAAATGTGTTTATGCTCAGACTTGTTGAAAAACAAAAAGAAAGATCACATCTTCACAGTTGATCGTTCAACCCTGAAACAGTATCTCCCAGAGGACTGTATTCCTCAGCGTCTTGGTGGAGAGTTATGTGTTAATCATTTGCCATGGATAGACCAATGCATTCTGGGCTATTCAGAGACGGACATGGAATAATACTCTTTCAAGGATTAACATTCATTGCAAAAAAGTGTAATACATAGTGTATTTATAATCTTGTAAATATTAATGATATGGTGATTAAATTAATTATTTATTATGTATATATCTGGTTGCTTTCGCGCATGTGTGTCTATGTTGATTGTAACGAGATTCGTCGAGATTTGGAAAAAAGGGACCAAAACAAAAATGAAGTTGGAGAAATGACTGTAAACTGAACTCCAAAGTATGCTTACGTTCTTTTCTGTCGCGATTCAACGAGAGCTCTTCAAAACTTAATTTTATCAGAGCCGAGCTATAATTCATATTCGCGGATATTAAAGAAAGAAAAGAAAAAGAAAAAAATAGAAAAAGGAAGAAAGGAAGGAAGAAAAAAACAAAGAAAATAAGAAAAAAGGAAGAAAGAAAGGGAGGGAGGAAGGAAGGGAGAAAGAAAGAAAGAGAAAGAGTAGGTAACGATTCCTTGGTACTGGGCGTAATTCTACCATATTTCTTTTTTAATGAAGACCCCAGATGCTTCGAAGGAGAGGGTTGAAACACTGCCTCACTACTGGGGGAATAAAGAGGCCATCTAATTCAAAACTCAGTACCAATGCGACTCTTTTCCTACTCTTATTTTCTCTTGGTTTTAGTAATATAACAATATTCGCACCTCCAATCCCAGAATTCTCTTTCAAAGGGCGTATATTTTACGTGCCGTCTGGAATACCGATTACCCCGGATGTTACCAAGCCAAACATCAAAACCATTATCAGCAAGAATAAACGACAATGCATTGAATTCAAAGTTGATACACCAACACGAAGAATCGGCCAACAGACCATGTTGGATATAGACAACTGGTTTAGCTGTATTGGTTCTCTTTTCTTGACGGCCATAGGGGATTCTTTGCACCGATAAGATGAAGCCATCGTCAGTGACCACGCGATGCTCTTCCACAGGAAACCCACGGCTACTTATCAACTCAGACTAAAATGCAATATATATAACAGGATTTTTTTAAAATGTGAGCTCGCATCATGAATCACGTTCATTTTGAAAAGAGCATCACTCGTCACAGTGAAAAGCGAATTAAATCTTTTCCATGTTCACAAATTACGGGCTAATTACTTTAGCCTACGCAGCCGGCTCTTGGGGAGGAGACAAAGAGAGGAAAGAGCGGCGCTATGCAGGCTAGGACTTACTTCAGTTTCGCCCGAATCACACGCCACGAATTAACTCTTGGCAAACTTAATAACTTTACTGATAATTCAAGAAACTAAGAATATACATAAGCTACGCGTAGCTAGAAGGGACGAAAAGTAAATATTCAAAAATAATCAGCATTTATTTTCTGTGTATAAAACACGAGAGATTAGTAAGGGGGAGGGGAGGTTAGTAGTTAGTTGTCTATTTTCCATTTCCCGTCCACCACCTTCTTCAGTCCAAGGAGCAGAGCGATGCAAGCTAAATTATGCCCATCGATCAGTTTAAGTCAACTGTGTCGCTGTTGTTCAATGCGCAATAATTGAAATAACTAAACTGAGAACAATTTCAGTTAAATGTGTATTTTGTTATGGATCGCCGGAGTTGTGATGATCTTCGAATTCCCTTTTAATGTTAATGTTAAATTCTTTAATAAACAACAGTTTAAAGTGTAGAGTGCAAACACTAAATGTTGCCTGAATAGTTGTCAGTACTAAGTTAGTAGTAAATAGCACTAATTAAACAAAAGAATAGAATTAGCATAAAATAGCACTATTTAGTGGTATTTATGTTGAACACTTTTAGCCTGAGTGCACTCAAACCAAACTAGATGTATTTAAATATAGTTACACGAGAGAAAATGGAAAACGTTAGCGATAAATGTCATTAAGTGTAGCAGTATTGTTTTACAAGTGTCTTTACGTAATAACAATACAGTTCCTGGCTACAATAAAATTGATTGGACACAATACACACAATCAAATATAGTGGTTATATTTTAAGATGCAAATGAATATCCATGGAATTCAGGCTACAATTAATATCGACTAGTTTAAAACTCACCACATTTCGGTAAACATCAGGGTCATCCTTCTTACATCGTGTTCCAGGAGACATCAAACATTCGCCATTTATTTGACAGATAGAGGATAACAGCACAGAAAACACAAATATGGGATTATTAGCCTTCATTTCTTGATGTTATTACATCAAGTCTGCATGAAGTTATTTGTTTGTGTAATAACGAATGTCATGTGATGGTTCAGACGTTTCCATTGAACTGTCACACAACACTGTCGTGACGTCGGTGATACGGAAAATATTGAATTGAGCTTGTGAAGCATGGAGAACGGCCTACTTTAGCTCGTTCTTCTGCCATCACTTCTTTCATGCTCTCGTCACTTTCCAGCGTGTTCTATTACCGAACAAAACACGCTCAATTTTCTTCTATTTGTTTTAACTTGAAATATTTAAAAATAAATATAAACAAATAAATATAAGATATAATAAATTAAATATACCGTTAATAATAATAATAAATATATATATATAAAATATATATTTCTTAAATATAATGAATATTTAAAAATATAATATGTATTCATTTATTCCTTCATAAATCCATTCATTTCCTTGTTCATCTATTCATAAATTCACTTATCCATCATTGTGCATATGTATGCTCCTAACATATTTTATGAGAGACGTGGTGGCCTAGTGGTTAAGGCATCGGACTTTGGGTCCAAAGACCTGGGTTCGATTCCCAGACCGGGCGATCACGTTGTGTCCTTGGGCAAGATGCTTTACTCTCTCAGTGCCTCGTCTTCTCGGATAAGGACGTAAAGCCGGAGGTCCTGTCTGCTTTCACTCTAACCTTGTCATAAAGTGGACATAAAAGATCCTGTTGTATCTGTAGCAAAGAGTAGGGGATCGTCTCCCGGTACAACAGTCTGGTCTCGGAGGCACATATCACTAACAATACTCAAGATTGTAAACTGCTTGGCTGCGATTCGCGCCGACTTGATACATTGTAAATCTGAGACGTTTGTTCTCAGATCATGCAGTTCCCGCTTAGGGAAGACTCATTATTATTATTATTATTATTATTATTATTATTATTATTATTATTATATTCCCAATCAAGTTATTGTAACACCTGAAATACGCTCAAATACAACTTTATTTTTATTGAACAAAGTCATCACCACGCTATCTACAATTTCGTTTTGATATCAAGTTTGAAAAGTTTTCCATATTGGTTTACTCTATATAATTCATCTCCTATTAGTCTTAATCGCTTAGGATTACGTCTCTTGTTGCGAAGTGTTTCTTGCGTTTCGTCTTCCTCTCCTTCGACATCTATATCAGCTTCCCAAGGTTCCGTTTTCTACAAAAGAGAAAGAAGAAGAAAAAAATGAATGATATGTTAAGTCAAAGTGTTTTCCAGTTATCTGCGAACTGAAACACTCCAATGAAGCATTTGGGTTAATTCAATAGTGTACAAACAAATGCCTCACTTATATGATGATTGAAATAAAAGAGCTTTGCTTTGCAGGCTCTGGTATAATATGTGAAATTTGACTTCTAAACTAGGCCTAACTTACCCATGCTTCATGGTAAAGTACTGTTAATAGGTATAATGCATAATCTTTGTTCTGTTTTCTAGTAGGACACCTATGAAGACAATACAAGCTATGAATAACAGAGTTGCATTATTTATCACACGATTTGTATCCACCCGTGCACATACTCTTCAAAAAACCTTCGAAGAGGATGGCGTGAGTAGGGCTCTATGGCTTTTTTTTTTTGAGAAGTGCCATACAAAGGCATATGGTTCTGCTCACACATCTCCACCGTGAAACTTAATGCATGAGCTTGAATAGCAGCGTCTACTCCTTTGGACTTCCTTTGGAATCTGGGTCATAAGGAGGCTAATAAAACCCCGCACCCTGGAATGTTTTATGTTTCCTTAGTCCTGCTCAGTCAAATATCACAGGAAGCCCAAAGGAGTTCATTCAAAATAGGCTAGGTTTGCAGTGAAAGATACTTACTTGTCAGTTACAATAGAAAGGGTATCAGTTTGTTTATCGTATCTTGGACCAACCAGTTCTATCAGTTTGGTTCGTGCATGATCGTCAAGTATAAGGTCTTTGAGACTAACCTGCAAATGTTGGAAAAGAAAACATCAAAACAAAAAAACACAACAAAAGTTAATTGAGTTAACAAGCATCCCTTGGCTGCCATCATTTGTGTACATCATTGCTGCCTCAGTGCACCCCCCAGAAAAACCTTGAATAAAATGCTGTTAACATGAATTGCTCTCTTTAATTGGCTTTCTTTTTTCAGTGTTGTAGTAAATTTTCTGAAACAAGTTTTTTTTCATTCGTTTTGCTCATCATCTCAAAGTTTCAAAAAAGTTTAACAATAGAAGTTCGATTATTTTGTAGTTTTTCACCAAACTGAATGGAATCATCAAAGAATTCTAAACAAATGGGTGCAAAATATGAAGTGTATTATCTCTAAATGGACCATTATTTATCTGTGGCTGAGCATCAATACCTTGAATTTATGTACCCCTACTTCAGCTTTGGGAGACACAGGGTGATAGAGTTCTTCTACTTAAAATTGTTTTTGTATGAGTAAGAAACAGTACTGTATCATATCATAGCTGTAGTTTCTTAGAAAACATTCAAATATATCCACCATATTACTCCAACAAATGACTAACATCCAAAATGTCCGTTTTACCTTAACTTTATAGCTGTTTCTATAGAAACACTGACTAAGTCTATTCCAGTATCTTACTAGTTGTTATCTCTCTGTTTATCCACCATATCGTAGCAGTATCATACATGTAACAATACTGGTTCTCACTGATACGAAAACAACTCTCTTACATTCCTGAAATTCCATTCCCATACCTGTACTTTAACTTTGCGAGACCTTGGGTGATACAGCGACGGGCCAGCAAACAAATAATTTCTTGTTGTAACTTTCAATGGTCTTGATGACTCATCAAAATCTTTTGGCCATGGTTTACACAGAGCTGAAAAAATCATCCAAAACATGACAAGTTAAGATTATTAAGCCCCAGGAATGGCAAAATTAAAAGTGCATATAAAAATGGATAACAAAATGTCTTATTATATCTAAATGTGTTAGTTGTTAGTATGGAAATTATGTATGGAAGACTGTTTCACTTACATTTAAGGGACTCACAGTGACGTTGTATTGCTGGCGGACTGAGATGAAAGAAATTTGGTATCTAACAAAAAGATGAAACCATTAATTCTAAGTACATATTAAAATATAAAAAAAAATGATCCTGTATATTCATAAAAAATGTTGTAACATTGAGAGATAGATGGTAGGCTATCAGATCATGTTATTCATGAAATGATGTATTCCAAGTGCAATCAAGAAATTTTCAAAGCACAGATTTTCATGGACCAACTTTTCAAAAAAAAAAAAAAAAAAAAAAAACAGTGCTCTTTTTCTCTAGAAATTCTTGCCTATCAGTAGGCAAACACTTCCGACTGCCATACAAACTTCTGTAAAATTGGCTGACTTTACCAAGTTACATTTTTAAAAAGATATTTTAAAAAGATTTTCTTCTCGAACTTAGGGATTTTACTAATTGTGAGGTGCTCTTTCAGCTGTTAGGATATATTTTTGTTTCATTGCTTCTATTGAAATATTGAAAAACCGTCACAAGATCTTTATGATATGTAGTTTATCTTATAAAATTCATGAATAATTAACCCAGAACAATAGAAAATCACTACCGTGAAGGCATCTGTATACATGTATCTGATACAGAAATCATCCTGATTTGCATAAGTTTTAGCTTGAAATATCTCGGCCAAATGAAATCTAATTTCAAAAATATAATCAAAAATAGCATTATTTTAGACAATTCATAACAACACTTTTGGCTCAACATTGCATATTCCATACAGATCGGCTGCTTATATTGTATATATTACATATAGAATAAAGACCATTGTTATCATTATTTTATGATACTAACCTTCATTAGTTCAATGTTCCCCAGTGTTTTATTTGGCATTTTATCGGTTCTATTGTGTTTGGGTCTTCCCATTCTAAGGAAGACTGGTATAACAGATGGGTTGAATGTTTGTGCTCCTGAAAATACTGACTGCCAGTCAGTTGTTTCTGGCATCATTTTGATAGACCTTGAAGGGTTCTAAAAAAAACAAATACACCTCAAATTAAATGGATATCAAAGCTATCTTTTTGTAAGAAGATTAGATAGCTGGAAGATGTGGATTTAGAGGAAGCAAAACTGAGAATTTGGGGCCATTTGCACAAAGCTTGAAGAGTGTAATCTAGTAGGTACATGTAAAACATTATTTAGCTGGTAAAATCCAAACAAATTCTATGCAATCGAAAACTTTGTCCAGGCTTAATGGCACCAGCCTCTTGTGAACAAATACAATACAAAATAAAGAAATGCTATCACAGAATACTGAGAAGAGTATTTGCTAGTGAGTGTGAGAAAGTCTCTCCACTTAGTATGCTAATTAACGCTAAAATTACTTATAGACTATAGAAAGTTCATTATTATCATTTATTATCAAAATGAGCTCACAGTGATTTACTGATGTTCATCTTAATTGAAGGCAGAGAGTAAAGAAAGAGGTCTCTGCTTCTTGGAAGAAGATAAAGGGCAGGAATGTTTGATATATATATACGGTTAACATGATGGAGGCTTATCCACATGAGTACAACTATTGAATACCCTGCACTCTCACTTGAATGTGCCTGGATACTGATACTCATCAACACGTCATGCACATCTACGCACGCATCACTGAAACATATCCGCGTATCCACTTCAATATCACTTTGTCGTTTTCTAATGAATCACAACACCGTTTGATGCGTAGGACTGGAATCAAAGAGGCCTATCTTTTTTTTATGCAGGGTATTTGATAGTTACTCCTCAACATGTTAAGAAGCGAACACAAGAGTGGATGCTATTGGAATGGACATGCATGCATCTGCCTTTTCAAAGACCACTAGACCAACTTAGAAATCCTTCAATGATTTTCAGATAACCAAGGGGGAGGGGGGGGTTGGTTTGCAGGTTTACATTCAAATACATTTTCGAAGTACATGTAAAACCAACTCATCTTCATTTTCTCTCACCGTCACTGCCTTGCGTCCATGTTGTGGGTTTCTGCTTTGTCTGTTTCTGTCTGTGGATACGTGAACAAATAATAGTTTTGATAAGCATGCATAAATATTTCGAGGAATATTTTGATAAAATTATTTCATCCAGCAGACGCGCTCCTACTTTTTGTTTGGCCGGCATTTTGCTTCATCATTCCAGCAGCTGCTTTCCCCACAAATGAGGCATAACTGCAGCAAGGTATACTCTTCCTTATAAAGCTATTTAAAATACTGTTACACAGTGACTTTGTCCCAAATTCGAGTAGCTTTTGCTTTGCACAACTCCTCATGGCAGCCGCCATATTGGAATTCCTTCCCAGGCCCCTTTTGGTCACAACATCAAATCGAGGTCTCCAGTAACGAAGGAAAAAATGGCGGACGTTGATCGGTGGATTGACATAGCAAAAGAATGCGAATATCTACCTGAAAACGACCTAAAGGTACTATTTATCTCGACTGGTACTTCCATTAATGTATATTTGATCTGGTTTTGTAGCTAGTTAGTTTTTATTGCTGATTATCGATGTTTTTTTCGGTGTAGAAATTATGTGATGTTGTTTGTGAGTTGCTGTTGGAAGAGTCAAACGTTCAGCCAGTTTCTACGCCAGTAACCGTTTGTGGCGATATTCATGGACAGGTTTGTACTATCAGTATATATCTTCTGAATTTATGTGTCTACTGCAAACCGAAAACATGCCTCTGCTAAATGATATCAATAAATAATGATGGACTATAATAATATTTATACAAAAATATAATTTTTGGATTATGCGTCAATCTAACCTAGTTATACAGTGTATAATTTGTCGTTTTTTTACAGCGAGATTGCATTTTTGTAGACAAATGCTGAATTAACATGCTCTTCACTTAACATTGATAGTTACCATAAAAGAGTGTTTATTTTGGAACTACAATTTACATCTATTGGAGCTGCCTTCACATAGCATAATTACATACTCCAACATCTATAATCATGTCTGCATTATTATGTGAATAAAATTGAACTGATTATACTACTTGAAATTTATTCTGTGTGGTCCAGACATTTAGCTTGCCTAGCATGCACTAATTGTAAAAGTTTGTGCTCTCATCAATTGCTAATAATACATCATAACAAGCTATATAAAGACTTTTTTTGAGCACAAATAAAAATAGTTGTTATTGTTGTTTGAAACAATTGTTGCTGTGTTAAGCATTTCTGAGACATTGTTTTGCTCTTCAGTAGGAAGGTTTGACATTTCATCTAATCTTAGATAAGTTTAAACTGTCAAAATAAACAATCAAAATGTTTTTACAGCATGAAACGGAAATCTATGACCAACTCTAATTGATGTGCATACTTGAACATCCATATTTCAGTCAGTCTCTAAGGCTGCTTCATTACAAATGTAGACAGAAAAATGCTTGTTAATGATAGGTCGTTACAGATATATCGATTAATTATGATATAGTTGTTATCAATCATTCAAATCATTTTCAGTGTATTTATTATTTTACTTTTATAGTTCTATGATTTAGAGGAATTGTTCAGGACTGGAGGGCAAGTCCCTGATACTTCGTATATATTTATGGTATGTGATCAGTGTAATATTTGTAATTGCACATCTTCTCTTATAAATTGCAATCATGTGATTTTATTAGTTTTCATTGTGTAGTTTGTGTGTGTCTATATAGTTTTAGTTTACATTAGATGAACTTGTAAGAGAAAAATATTTACCTTATTTACCATCTTGTCCACTAGCTTTTGCATTTTTTTCTATTTGATGTTGACTTGAAAGATTTTTTTTGCTAATCCGACAGTCAGACACATTCAATCATTAATTTAAATTTAAAAATTGTTTTTTTTTTAATTTTCTGAATTGCATTTTTCTTCTTTATATCAGAATAAATTGTAACTCTCACTTGGCTTACTCTTGAGAACCTTAACTTTATGTTGCTTATTGTTTTTCCTTCATTAGGGTGATTTCGTAGACAGAGGATATTATAGTTTAGAGACATTTACAAGACTGCTTACTTTGAAAGCCAAGTAAGTTAAAGTTTTATCCCTTTTAGTCTTCTTTGATCTGTGCTCTTCTGCACGCAATTTTTTTTTAAAACTTATATAACCCCCCTTTTAAATGTAGCTATTCATAGAAAATTGGTAACCCACCCCTAATTTGCATCATTTCCTGTCTATAAATAGTGATTGGTCCGTAAAGTTTTAATTTTTATTTTGAAAACTATTTTTAGGTGGCCTGATCGTATTACGCTGTTAAGAGGAAACCACGAAAGTAGGCAAATAACTCAAGTATATGGATTCTATGGTGAGTCAATCAGTCCATAGGTCAATCAATCAGTCAGTCAGTCAGTCAATCAGTCCGTAGGTCAATCAATCAGTCAGTCAGTCAGTCAGTCAGTCAGTAGGTCAATCAATCAGTCAGTCAGTCAGTCAGTCAATCAGTCCGTAGGTCAGTCAGTCAGTCAGTCAGTCAGTAGGTCAATCAGTCAGTCAATCAGTCAGTAGGTCAATCAGTCAGTAGGTCAATCAGTCAGTCAGTCAATCAGTCCGTAGGTCAATCAGTCAGTCAGTTGGTCAGTCAGTAAGTCAGTCCGTAGGTCAATCAGTCAGTCAGTTGGTCAGTCAGTCGGTCAGTCAGTCAGTCAGTTAGTCAGTCAGAATAACCTTGCTACTGTGTTTTGTAATATTTCAGATGAGTGCCAGTCCAAATATGGCAACGCAAATGCTTGGAGATATTGCTGTAAAGTCTTTGATTTATTGACTATAGCTGCTGTAAGTACCGGAACACCTTAGTTTATGCATTATAGAAAATATCACTGCTAACATTTCAAAGAGCATATCAGAATAAGGAAGATGCCAAAATTTCATCACTGACAGTATTATTTTATGGTCAAAATTCATAAATAATCAATGAGTGATTATTCAAAGCAAATCAATACCCTTGAAGAGTTCTGTAAGTAGTATTTACGCATATGTAATGAGAATGGGTGTTTTTTATCGGCAGATATAGATCTATACAAGGCGAAACCACATCTATGGTGCCGATAAAACACAAATTTGAATTTCATAAATTACTTCTAAATAATACTCCAAACATAAATTTAATAATATTTTTCCATCATATTTTTTGTATTTTTTGACGTGAGAAAAATGGAGTTTTAAGTTTATGTGAATTAGGATAAACTTATGTATATCAGTAGTTATAGAACTTTTTACAAAAATTGATTTGCTTTGAAAATCACTCAGTTATTCACGAGTTTTAAAACTACTAGGCTGATACAAATTTATCCTGATTTACACAAACTTAAAACTCTAGTTTCTCCAAATAAAATGAAAAAAAATCTTTGATGAAAAAAATCTGAACTTACATTGAGTTGTACAAACCCTTCACAGAATTTGAGTTCATACCTTATCAGATCTACATGTACAGACATTCAGGCTTGACGGTCTTGTATTTCATACTGAATTTTTGTAGATGCTGATGAGTATATTACTTATGAAATGTCTAGGTTAATGCTGCTATTCTAGATTAATAATTTTGAAATTAGATTTAATTTGGCCAAGATATTTTTTAGAAAATCCTTAATGCAAATCAGGATGATTTCTGAATCAAATATACAGATGCCGTCATGGTAGTGATTTTTATTGTTCTGTGTTCATTAATTATTCATGAATTTTATAAGATGTGATATAGAGTGCAAACACTAAATGTGTGCAATGGCTGTTATTTTTTGTAGTAATTAGCACTAATTACACAAAAGAAAACAACATTTGCATAAAATACATGTAGCACTATTTAGTGGATTTATGTTGCACACATTTAGTGTGTGCACTCTCACACTTTTTCTCACTAATACAAAATGAACTCTGATGACATGATTGTTTTTATCACAGATAATAGATGGTCAAGTTCTTTGTGTTCATGGGGGACTTTCACCAGATATCAAAACAATTGACCAGGTAACTTTATAAGCCTCCTGCGCATCTGTTTCCGGTACTTTGTTCAAACTCGAATTTGAATGAAGTACTGAGAACGGATGCATCGGAGGCTAGTAACTTTATACGTCTGACAATAAAATTAACAGTCTCTAGAATCAGGGGAAGTTCCAGGATGTTTTCAAAGAGGGGTCTGTTGCATCAAGGACCTGTATTGCTATAGGAGAAGAATCAGTCTCATTCTAACCCCAATGTCCCCTGTCCATTGTTTTCAATAACAGGCAGCTACTGGAGGTATACAGTGGCCTATTTTGCTTCGTACTGACAGCTATTTTGTGTCTTTATGAATATGCCCCCAGACCCCCCTAAAAAACATTTGGGACACAGACACCTACTTCAATTACTCCGTTTTGGACACAGACACCTTAGTACTTCAATTACTCAGACACTTAGCAAGAAGATAACGAAACCCATGCCTGTCACAACCAGGATAAAGCGGCTTTTACTCATTTTTTATATAAAAAAAAGAAAAAACAGAAAAGAAAAATAAAGAGAATTTGCTAAATAACAAACAATGGTGGGGATCTTTCAAGTCTTCATAATTTATAATGTATGCAAAAATGGCTCTTGACTAAATGCAGTTGACCAGTTTTGAATTTTATTTCATTCAGCCTTGGCATAAATGGCATGCAACACATTCTTTTATTAAGTTGCAGCTTGTGGAAATGTGGAGCCTATGTTTTTGAAAAAAAAAACAATCAAATTCTGAATATGTTATGCACAATTGGACTAAGGCTATGTATTCCTGGAAATACCTGTGCTGCGAATGACATTATTTATGGTTTTTTTTTAGATCAGAACACTAGATCGCAACATGGAAATCCCACATAAAGGAGCATTTTGTGGTATCCTTTTCATCTCTACCTCACATTGTAAACAGACAGACAGACAGACAGTCAGACAGATGGTCAGATAGACAGTCAGTCAGACAAACAAACAGTGAGATAGACAGACAGCCAGACAAGCGAGCACACACAAAGATAGGTAGACAAATTGACAGACAAATAGGCAGTCAGAAAGACAGACAGGCTAACAAACAAAATAAATAGACAGCTAAACAGACAGACAAATCTCAGGCAGACAAACAAACAGACTGACAGACGGACAGGCAAATGTATCACAGGAAGACAGATAAAAGGCAGGCAGGCAGACAGACAGGCAAAGAGAGAGAAAAAGGCAGTCTGACATAAAAGGGATCAAAATTTGAACAAAAACACTGATATAATATTGTGAATATAAATAGGAAGTATTTAATATTTAATCATTATCTAAACGTGGCATGGGTCAGTTTACTTATTACGAGTAGAGGCAGTTCTCGTACCCTATCTGCAGCTCCTGCTCACATGCCGCTTCAATATTGAAATTCTTAACTTGTATAAAGATCTTGTGTGGTCGGACCCTGAAGAAGTAGATACATGGGCAATAAGTCCTAGAGGTGCAGGATGGCTGTTTGGTCCTAAAGTAACTAGTGAGGTAGGTAAATCGAAAATACTCATGTCCTATTACATGGGTATTACACGTAAAAAGGTGATCCGCCAGCAAGCTGTTTAAAAGCTCTTGAAAGTCAGTGGCTTAGAGTCATTTTCGTATGAGTGTGAAACAGTACCGCTACGACACCTCTACGATACGGCAGATGATGTTTTCTCACAAACTGCGACTGCGATACGATACGGTACTGACAGTTTCCCACTCATACGAAAACGACTCTATGGCTTAGCTATAAATTCTACATCAGAAATAAACCAATTTCGAGTTGGTAAAAACTAGTAAGAATTACTAGATAGGACTGCGTCAGTGTTTCTAGAGAAACAGTTGTAAATGTGATAATAAGTTGTATACCGTTTTGTGATGATAGTGATAACTGACGTTTCGGACGCTAGTCCTTCGTCGGTGTAAGTAAGTACTAAGGAGTAAGTACTCCGATGAAGGCTAACGTCTGAAACGTCAGTAGTGTACAAATCTGGTGATTCAAATTACGTATTGTCTTTTTCAACTGCAATTAAAAGCTGTTTAACATAGCAATGTATTTCTTCATCATTTGATAATGATGTTCAAATTCTTTATCTGCTTTTGTTTGTTAGTTTGTGCACGTCAACAATCTAAAGCTGATCTGCCGTGCCCATCAGTTGGTTCATGAAGGCTACAAGTACATGTTCGACGAGAAGCTGGTGACAGTATGGTCAGCTCCTAATTACTGCTATCGATGTGGAAATATAGCATCTATCTTGTCCTTTACGGACGTTGATAACAGAGAACCTAAATTATTCCAAGCCGTACCTGACTACGAGAGAGTCATCCCACCAAGAACAACAACTCCTTATTTTCTCTAAACAGCGGTCTTCTAGACAATATTAGATAATATCCTGTATACATACACCTATTTCGAATAACGTTGTCGAAGAGGGTGCCGACGTTTTTTCGAATGTCGAATATATCTGCAGCGGAAACCAAAAGTAAGACACTAAAACGCGGTGATTAAATTATCGTAAAGTTAAGGTAGAAATATGTTTATTTTGGTTACATTTACGGAGAAATTTTAGTGAAGCAAATTGCATTCGGCATCCGACATTCTCTCCTACAACGTAGATTTTTTTTTAAATGAAGGTATGTGAACAATTGCCATGGTAATAGGCCTTTTCTGAGTTTGATAACAAGATGCATTGTGGTCTAGCTTATTCAGTACAAACAACACCATATACGGCATAATAAGCAAAAGATGGTTGTACCGAATCTAGACCATGATGCACTATGGTTGCTATTTCAGAAAAGGTCTATGGAAGCAATAGAAGCAATTGCCCCAAAACAGACCCGGATATTTGTTACCATCGTCGTGATGGTCGTTCACATATACATATTTCAGAAAACGTCGGGGAAAAATAGGAGGAAGCAACAACGAAAGGAATTATGGGCAAATGTTTCTAATTCTTTTTGTCAATATATTACAGTGAAACCCCTCTATACCGGACCCTCAATGTATCGGAATTCTCTTTAAACCGAACAACTTTTTTGGTCCAGAATTCAACTTTTTCCAATATCCCTTGGAAAATTAACCTCATAAACCGGAACCCCCTCCAAACCAGACATTTTCTTTGGTCCCAGAGTAAACCGGAACCCCCTCCAAACCAGACATTTTCTTTGGTCCCAGTACTGTTTGGAATAGAGGGGTTCCACTGTACTACATTTCATGTACAAATCATGACCATCCGTCACCCATGGACCTTTTATGAAGTCAATATTATTGATTTCCTCATATCGCTGCTTACATCTCAATGTGTTTTTTAATTCATGTTTTCTTTCGGTTTTGCTTTCGCCTTTCTCTTCGACGTTTTTTTAAATAATTGTATACAGTACATTCTAGCATCGTGGAATACAATGATACAAACTTTACTTAATAGCTCTTCAATATCAGCGTCATGCGATAGCGCGCGTATTGAATTTGGTTGTGTATAGTACAATTACTTTAATTTGGTATTACAATCTAGTATATTTGTAAAAATCAGTGTTTTCCAAAGCTGCCCATTTTAGCTCGTCAATCACTGCTGACTCAGTTCGTCATAGTGCGCGTCATTCCGTTTGAGAGTTCGAAGCCCAGTGACTCTACCTCCTTTGCAGACGTCTTTATATATGGTTCACATATATGGTTCTGCAACTGAGGCTACAGTGACTCCATATCGTTTTGCATACTGTTTTCTGTTCCATGTACCTTGGAGACTTTGTGGAAGCTCGAAAAAGCATTGTCCATGAAAGGGAGATGAAGTGCGCGTCTTCGAATGCTTCATGCATGAGCCTCTGACTAGGGAGAACTAAAACCTTTTACTGTCAAACTCTGCTTTGTAAAAATGCATAATTACTAATTTCATTAAAAAACCTGCTTTACTACGACTTGCTTAGTAGTTGTCTTTGTATTAGATCATTAATTCATTCACTTATTTACTCATTTATTAATTGTCCTATACTCTTACAAGCAAGGTTATTCTACCAAGTTAGGCCTTAGTCGGAGTAATATGTTATTATTGCGTCTATTTTCGTTATTTCATGAATTTCTATAATTGATAACAGTCTTCAAACCTGTTTATTTTCTTGCTTCTTGTGATAGTTAGTCTAATTGCATGTGCAAAATGCAGTTATAGCCTACTGAAAACACTAATTAGTACAATGTTGAGCAATTGCTTATATTACAAAGTGTTCACATATTATGAGTGTCCCGTTGATCAATAGTCTTGAAGTGAGACGTTTTACTCCCGTCTCTACACCATAATAGTTTTTTAATTCCTTTCATATTCAAATTTTATATTCCCACCAGAATACAGGAACAATAGTCATATTTAGTGAACTAAAGCAAATCGAAAAGGATTCTGTTCTAGAGACGGGGGTAAAACGTCATCACTCTTCAGGCTTATATTTACATGCAATTCTTTTCATTTTCTATCCGTTATTTTGACATCAAGCGTTATTGACAGCTACGGCATAGAAGTCACAGGTATGACTACCAGACCTTTATTTTTCTTGAAACAGGTTACTGGACTTAAGGATAACTAAAAGATAACAACAATATAATACAATATCATTAAATATACCGAATAAATCAGCTATTTGTATTATTGTATTAGGTATTTGTATAAGTGCACTTGTAAAAAGACAACAACTAAACAACATATAATCTGTAACATGTCATAGTGGAATAAATAATCGAGCAAATGAATGATCCACTACAAGCGTATATGGGAGTAACCACATGCACTCTCGTTGAGCGCCTTTAATTCCAATCATTATGCTTACCAGCAACATCGTTGATAGCCTGGGCACTCGAGGTGAAAACAATCACTACAGGGTGGGAAACATTTCTTAGTTCGATGTTCACAATATCCAACTTCAGTACAATCTAGAAATAAATATAAGGTATTTGATTTAATTTCAAAACGTCCAAGACACCCGAGGTCTAGGTTGGACTCCTAAAAAAAATGTTTTGTACTTTATCAATAAAACTGTTTTTGCTTTTTTTTTCTTAAAAAAAAAAAAAAAAGTTTACAAATTTTACTTTTACCAAACTCAATTAATTTTTTTTTTGTCTGAAATATTTCTTGCTCATTATGCACATCTAAGGCGAAGGAGTTGTTGTTATAGCACATCATTTTAAAGAAAATAGAAAATATGCATTTATAGAACTTTCATTAGTCATTTGGAGGCACGTGCATGTTTTAAGTACTATTTCAAAAACGACTACGAGTGTTTCATTAGGGTTTCCAAACAGGAGAAAACATTTGAAAGCACGAGGCCGCAGGCATTAGCATTTGACTCGGTGGCACATAAATGGCTCACCAATATGATCTATTTCCCGACTGGATATATAACACCATTACCAGCTTAAGTAGAACATGGAATACACGCATTGTCACTAATAAACGTCAGGTACATGAACAGTCCGACATCTTTAGATTTCACAAAGGACTTCCGCAAGGTGATGCTCTCTGTCCTCGACTGTTCACGTTAAGCTTTAATCCTCTAGCGTGGAAACTCAAGGCAACTGATGGCTACAAGATCTCAAAGCCAATAAGCACGACAATCACAAACCTGTTGTATATTGATGACCTGAATATATTTGCTGCTTCTGAAACAAAGCTTTAAAACCATACTCAAAACCGCTGGAGATGCAATGAAAGATATTGGATTGAAGTCGAATCCAAAGAAATGTACTTTCAGTAATCAACATCAAAAGAGGCCAGCAAATACAAGGTACAGACGTAAAACTGAATGAAGACGAAGTGATAATAAAGAACCTAAATAATGGTACGCAATACAAGTTTCTAGGCGTGAACATCAGAGAACATTAGAGAACATCAAATAGGATGGCAGACTGTCCTTGGAATGCGCTGCAATTGCGTTTCTGCAGCGGATGTCAGTGATATGGTCAAGTCCTCTATCAGACGAGAACCGAATAATTGCATCAAACCAATTTGCAATACCTGTACTAAGCTATCTAATGTGGACGTAGACATGGCCACTCGCGGAAATTAGAAGAATAGACAGAGAGGTTAGAAAGATTGTTGTCGCCAACTGTGGAAAATACCCTCTTGGATCAATAGCACTATTCTATTTACCAAGAGAGCAAGGTGGGAGAGGTTTACAGCTGTCTGTGGAGAACGTTTACAAAGCAAAAAAAGCTGCATTTAAGTTATATTCCAACAATGATCCAACAATGGATGATGTCCTACGATTTGAAGAGACCATCAGTCTCTGAAGTGCAGAATGTGTAGAGCAGAACTCGAAAGTGTCCCGCACATTATAGGTGGATATTCTACCTTGGCACAAACAAAGTATTTGTGGAGACATAACTCTGCCTTAAAGAAACTTTTCTTTGAGCTTCTAAAAGATCTACACCTGGTTGACAAAGTGCCTCCCTGGTACTCACCTGTAGCCCCCAAACCTATTTACGAAAATGAGGATTGTATAGCTTATTGGGATGTTCTGTTCTATGCAGAAAATGCAGAAGTAATAGCTAACAGAATAGATGCACGCATATATTAATTACAAAGACAAGGAGTGAGGACTGAGTAACAACTTTGTGGATGACCTGCCTGCGGATGAACAACCGCACAAAAAAGGATGACGAGAAAACGCAGCACTTAGATGGGAACCAATTAACAAAAGCAACAATTTAAGGGATACAAGATTGAACAATACAACATCATAATAGACGTGCTCGGTGAATTTTCTACCGACGTGGAAAAGTACATGACAAGGCTCCTGGGGAGAAGAAGAGGAAGTAAAATTCTGTTAAAGATGCAGAAAGCTGTCATCTCATCCACTTTGAACATTGAGCACACCTTCAAATCACTATCATAGGCCGCGCTCTAAACTGAACTGAAACTTGAACAATGAATTGAATAGTTAATCAACTGAACGTTAATTAATTTTTGTAGTATAACGTCTTTATTTGTACATAATATTTGATATAGGATTTTTATAGATATTTAATGTAAGGACTATTAGGGTAATTCTGGGCCTTTAAGTTACACTTCGCGCCCTACTGAGCCACTTGTATGAAGCATACAAACGTTTAACGTTGCTATAATAATAATAAAATTTGAATAGCGCTCATAGCAAACGTTCTGAGCGCTGTTTACATATGATTTACAATAAAAAGATATTAATAAAATTATGAAAAATGATACATGGTAATATTTATATATGTATATAAAAATTATATTCTAAGAATATAAAATAATTGTTTAAATAGTCTTAGTCTTGCAATAAAGATAATTTCTAATAGTTAATTTATTTAAAATAAAACCCCAAAATCACTCAGATAGGCTTTAACCCTAGCCTTAATGCCAATTTCAGTTTATTTACACTGGGTTGATTTATATTACAAGCTACGAGAAGTAAGTGTGTGTGTATGATTTTCAGAAATGTTCGCTAGAAACCAAATTGCTGATAATGGTCTTCAGACCATTGTTACACCAAAGGGAATCCGCAACTCAAAAGTCAATGTCGGAATTATGCGGATTAGTGTGGAGAGACCGGAAAAATACGGTACTAGTTACATATATGCTGACTAGTGTGACATCTTTTCGTGCACTACTTACTGGTATCAGGAAAGGTATGGTTACGTTTTTGAAGAACCTTTTCTTCTTCTTCGTCCAGTTCATCTGGTTTGTCATTGATGAGACTAGGGGCATTCTGCACATATAAGACTCCCAATAACAAGAGCGCAACAGACAGTTGGAAATTCATGTTAGTTATTCAATAAAAGCTGAAACAAAAGAAATTTTAGCAAGGCGTTAAAAAGTTGTTGACTGACCAATCTTTCTGGCTGTAAAAATATTTACCTCAAGACAAATCCATAATACCCCGACCTATAATTTCTTTGGAAATAATTACAATGACAAAAGATGGATGCAGTTATGTGACTAGTCCCAGTTAAATAAAAATGATATAAGATGTTTAACAATACTTTTAACAATAACTTGACATAGAGTTTAAATGGAATCCCGTTTATTGCATAAAGTTATAGTTTTTCGCTTAGAAGAATGGAAAACAAGTCACTTGGCCTACACACATGCAGCGCTTTATCATCTGAATTTAGATGTTTTAATCTGGAACCAGGTAGGCCTATACCGGTGTTTTAAATACTTCTGAGAGCAAGTTCGTCTAGGAGGGATTGAATATGATCTCAAAACAAGCTGCACCAAGCCAGTATGCTTACCTGTATACGTAGAGGGGGACAACTTCTATCTGAACTATATTGTCTATTTTTCCGCATGCATGCCCTTTATATTGTTGGGCGGCTACACCTCAGCTACTGACATTATATTTGATCATAACTGACAGTCTATTTTTGTCATATCTCAAGTGTTTTTGTCATGTTTTGATAGTATTTTTATTCAACAGATTTTCTGAAATGTTCTGGAACTTGGTACTTATAGCAATTTTTAAATAATATTTGGATACTATATTTCCCTTCCTCCTTCAAAATCAATGTTCACGCGCATAATTCCTGCGAAATATGTTATCAATTCCACTACTTTGGAGATACGTTTATGTATTCATGTGGGTCTAATATACACTATGTGTATTTGTTGCAGTATTTTGAATTTTGGTCTTATACCCATTAAGTGCTGGTGTTGTTATCATTATGAATAAATATGTTTGACTACGAAATGCTAGAACAATTGCTGGTGCGATTTAAATGAGATTCAAATAAGGAAACGTTTTGTTCATCCAAGCGATGTTCTAGGGCCAATATAATTACTCCCATACAGTACTATAAAGAGTCACGTCACAAAATATTCTTTTTCTACTAAAAAGAATGAAGAAATCAAAAGTTCCAATTTAATGCAAATTTATGCAATTTTTTTCAAAAAAACAACAACAAACAAACAATTTTTTACGTTTTTTTCCCCTCTTTTTCGTGCGCTTGCATTATCACAGTTGTTTTTTTATAAAAATTAGTTCCAGACGACCAGTGATTTACTAATGAAGAAATCAAAAGTTCCACTTTAATGCAAATTTATGCAATAAAAAAATCATTTTTTACGTTTTTTTTCAACTTTTTTCGCTTCTATTTTTTGAGGTTTCAATAAGACTTTTAGAGAATGCTACCAAAAATATAAATGATGGTAAAAAAATTGACAAAAACCAAGTGTATATTAGCTGAGATATGAGGGGTTAAATGTAAAAATGTTGCCTTGCTTTTCTCTTGATTTAGCGCTGGTTGTTAAAGTTCCGAGCAGAAGCAAAAATAAGAGAAAATTCATGGTTACATTTTTCCATTCAACTGCTCATAACTTGGTCAACACTTAGTTGATTTTGGTTCACATCAAAGAGCGACTATGACCAACGCAATCAGCTTTGTGAAAATATCCTAATGAATGAATAAATCCAAAGTAGTACAATTTCTTGTGATTCGCTTTATTTGTTGGATCATGTTGCAAGGTGGCTGCATGGTGGTGAGTTCTACCCAATGCGGCGTCTTTCAAAATAAAGCTGAACCTTCACTGCTATTTCTGTTTCTTTGTTTCTTTGTGGAAAAGGAAAATGCAAAATACTTTAGTTTATCCCCGGACCCCATCAGCGGCTCCACTCGTCTATTTTTAGAAACTTGTTACCAATATACCAATATCCGCACTTTTGTCTTGAGGTGTTTTGACGATGTGACCGCGCCTCCTGCAATCTGGCAAATCACGTTCCGTTCCCGAAATTAAAAATAAAATGAAAAGATCTCTAGTCTCCCTCAGATCCGTTTCCGGTCAGATCGAAAAAAAAAATTTTTTTTCGAACAGGCCGGAAACGGATGCGAGGGAGACTAAAAGATCCCTTGACGAGTGTAAAGCCCAATACAGGGGATAAGCTCTCTTATCTCATTCTCTCTTGTACCGCTACGATACGACAGATGATACGAATGTTTTCTCAGAAACTGCGATACGATACGGTACTGACAGTTTCCCACTCATACGAAAACGACTCATGGCTTAGCTATCAATTCTGCATCAGAAATAAACCAATTTCGAGTTGGTAAAAACTAATACTGCATGGATATTACTGCGTCAGTGTTTCTAAAGAAACAGTTGTAAATGTGATAATAAATTGTTCACCATTGAGCGATGATAGCGATAACTGACGTTTCGGACGCTAGTCCTTCGTCGCCGTAAAAAGACTAAGGAGTAAGTACTCCGATGAAGGGCTAACGTCTGAAACGTCAGTAGTCTATAAATCTGGTGATTCAAATTACGTATAGTCTTATTCAACTGCAATTAAAAGCTGTCTAATATAACAATGCATTTCTTCATCATTTGGTAATGATGTTCAAATTCTTTTTTATCTGCTTTTGTTTGTTTGTTAGTTTGTGCACTTCAACAATGTTTGTTTGTTTGATAGTTTGTGAACATCAACAATGTTTGTTTGTTTGTTCGTTTGTGCATATCAACAATCTAAAGCTGATCTGCCGTGCCCATCAGTTGGTTCATGAAGGCTACAAGTACATGTTCGATGAAAAGCTGGTGACTGTATGGTCAGCCCCTAATTACTGCTATCGATGTGGAAATATAGCATCTATCTTGTCCTTTATGGACGTTGATAACAGAGAACCTAAATTATTCCAAGCCGTACCTGACTACGAGAGAGTCATCCCACCAAGAACAACAACTCCTTATTTTCTCTAAACAGCGGTCTGCTAGACAATATTAGATAATATGCTCTATACATAACACATACATAATACCGTTGTCAAAGAGGGTGCGGTGATTAAATTATCGTAAAGTTAAGTAGTCAAAAAGTGTTTTTTTTAATTATGTTTATTTTGTTACATTTACGGAGAAATTTTAGTGAAGCCAATTGCATTCGGCATCCTACATTCTCGCCTACAACGTACGTTTTTAGAAATGAATGTATGTGAACAATTGCCATGGTAATAGGCCTTTTCTGAGTTTGATAACAAGATGCATTGTGGTCTAGCTAATTCAGTACAAACAACACCATATACGGCATAATAAGCAAAAGATGGTTGTACCGAATCTAGACCATGATACACTATGGTTGCTATTTCAGAAAAGGTCTATGGAAGCAATAGAAGCAATTGCCCCAAAACAGACCCGGATATTTGTTTCCATCGTCGTGATGGTCGTTCACATATACATATTTCAGAAAACGTCGGGGAAAAATAGGAGGAAGCAACAACGAAAGGAATTATGGGCAAATGTTTCTAATTCTTTTTGTCAATATATTACAGTGAAACCCCTCTATACCGGACCCTCAATGTATCGGAATTCTCTTTAAACCGAACAACTTTTTTGGTCCAGAATTCAACTTTTTCCAATATCCCTTGGAAAATTAACCTCAGTAAACCGGAACCCCCTCCAAACCGGACATTTTTTTTGGTCCCAGTACTGTTTGGAATAGAGGGGTTCCACTGTATTACATTTCATGTACAAATCATGACCATCCGTCACCCATGGACCTTTCATGAAGTCAATATTATTGATTTGCTCATATCGCTAATTACATCTCAATGTGTTTTTTTTTTAATTCATGTTTTCTTTCGGTTTTGCTTACGCCTTTCTCTTCGACGTTTTTTTTAATAATTGTATACAGTAAATTCTAGCATCGTGGAATACAATCATACAAACGTTACTTAATAGCTCTTCAATATCAGCGTCATGCGATAGCGCGCGTATTGAATTTGGTTGTGTATAGTACAATTACTTTAATTTGGTATTACAATCTAGTATATTTGTAAAAATCAGTGTTTTCCAAAGCTGCCAGTTTTAGCTCGTCAGCCACTGCTCACACAGATCGTCATAGTGCGCGTCCTTCCGTTTGAGAGTTTGAAGCCCAGTGACTCAACATCATTTTGCGTACTGCTTACTGTTCCGTGTACCTTAAAGACCTTGTGGTAGCTCGAAAAAGCATTGTCCATTAAAGGGAGGTCAAGTGCGCATCTTCGAATGCTCCATGCACGAGCCTCTGACTAGAGAGAACTAAAAGAATACCATTGCCTTTTACTGTCAAAACCTGCTTTGTAAAAATGCATAATTATTAATTTCATTAAAAAACTGCTTTACTACGACCTGCTTAGTAGTTGTCTTTGCATTAGTTCATGCATTAATTCATTCACTTATTTACTCATTTATTAATTGTCCTATTTCATTATGACATCACGGCTTGTTTATGTGGGGGATAGAATTGCCCAGTTCAAATTAGACAAAATTGTAACAGGTGCGGCGGAAACGGGGGGGGGGGAGGGGGGGCTCCCCACAAAATATTGGTTAAAAGACATTAATGCATGAGTTTACACAGTTAAAAAAAATTGTTTTGTGATTTTGGAGTGGGGGATGAGGAGGGGAGGGGTGTTACTGTTCCGCCGCCCATGGCTGTTGCTGTTCCGCCGCCCCTGGAGAAACATATTTATTCTCAAACGACGAATAAGCACGGAATTTAGATCAATTTAGTTCATTTGCATTGATCCTTTGAGTTTAAACAATAGATTGTTTTGATGTCACGTCATAGTGCACTAGGACAATAAAGGTACTAGCTCTAAGCATGCAGAACTTAGAGTAAACTAGCTTTGTCCAGTTGAATCAAACCACTTATTGACAACCTCAAGTCTGATGCTGGGACAGCCTGTATTCCATCCGGAATATTCTTTGTACATACAAATACGAAACACAGGCTAATGACAGGGTCGTGCTTGAAAGAACTGAAATTGAAAACCGTCTTCAAACGGACAAGAATAATTGCCGTGTTATACTATAAAATTTGCCTGTTTGTCCGGCAGATTGTTCAAAAAATTGTGGGATTTTGGTTAAAAGCATCAAACTTTCACTGAGTAATCATCAAGCTAACGCTTAACAAATGTGATATGGTGCCAATTCAAAAAATCTCTCGTTCACGAGAAATTCGCTTTTATATTTCTTGAACAGATACCGCTGACCAGCTAAAATGGCTAATTTAGAGACCTATATTGAAACATCAAAATAGACATTAATAATATTCATGTCAAAAAAAGAAGTTTTTTTGATAAATAACCGCTGGATTTAGGATTTTATAGATATATTCCCAAAGTTCTTTGCGAGCCTTGAATCCAAAAAGGGGAGAGAACTTAAAAGGCCGTGTTTAATAGACTTGCATTTTTTTCGTACAAGATGTCTTGCAAATTAAATTGTTGCAGGTTGCAAGAGTGGGTGTCATTCTAGCAATTTCCATGGCAATGTTTTGTAGTTGCAAGCATAATTTGAGAGAAAAAAAAAAGACTTGTCAACGCGGCACCAATTGAATTTTTTTAATTTTGCAAATTGCACGCAAGCATGTCACACTAGCAATTTCCAAATTTGTGTCAAAGAATAGAAGTTGATTCTACTTTTCGCACAGCAAAAAAAAGAGAACATTTGAAGTTCCACGAGGTGTCACATGCAAAATGCTCATGCAACCTGCAACATTTTATTCGTGAGACAAGTTGCACACACACACAAAAAAATTGCTAGTGTGACATGGCCTTTACAGAAAGGTTAGTGAAGATTTCGTGCAAAAACATTTGAATTACATCCTTGATGTACACATATTAACAAAATAGTTTTAAAGAATTAGATTATTTAAAAGTGTTGTAGCTAGAAACGTTTGTTTTAAATCATGCAATTTACGAGAAATGCGTCCTTGTTTTGCCTCGGTGTATCAACCAGAAGGCAGTGGCAACCATTTTGGAGGATCCCTCCTGGAGTGTTGCAGGACTGTAGCTTGCTTGTTAAATGCGGATGCAAGTCCACAAAGGGGATCCAGATCGGCCTGTAAATGCATCAAATCATGTTTGCCTTGTACAGCATTGTGTAAATGCAATGGTGATTATGAAAGGCTTTAAAATCATATTAGATATCATCCTCATGATGATATTATGTAGCGCATTTAACCTAACATCTCAATGCGCTTTACAATCTCTAATATTTATGATATGTAATCCGGTTTTACAAGCGTGAGGATGATTATTAGTTGGTTGTGACCTACGTCCTCAGTTGTTTTTTTTACATTCCGCCGTTATTGGTTAATGTGAAATGTGGCGAGACGGTACCTCCAATTTAACCTCCTTATCCGAGAAGACGTAACGCCTAAAAATTATAAATCAAAGCCATTCTGTTCAAGACGCCGAGTGATGGTGTGGCCGAGTGTTCGAAACCCGCAGCCTCTAACAGACCAATACTCTCCCAACTGAGCTAGCCTGTGAATCGGTTATTCTGATAACATGTAAACAACAATGAAAGCTACATGATACATTAAACTGCATAACTAGGGGTAACCTTGGGTTAGGAGTGCAGACAGTATTGATGAAAGAAAATATGGCGATCCCGTACATTTAGATTGTGAATAAAACAAATCGGGAACCGAAACAAAATCCCATGAATGACATGAGAGAAATTTAGTTCTAAATTTCCCTCATGTCATTCATGAGTGAGGGATGTTAGTTAGTTAACGTCCCTCGAAAAACATCCCGAGGTGATCATAATAATTCAAGGCCTTGTCACACTTGCAATTTTTCGTGCAACTTGTCTCGCGAAAAAAATTGTTGCAGGTTGCAAGAGAGTTTTGCTCGTGAGACAACCCCCTCGTGCAACTTGAAATTTTCATTTTTTTGCTGCACGAAAAGTAGAATCAACGTCTACTTTCTGCAACAATTTTGGAAAAGTTGCTAGTGTGACATGCTCGCGTGCAACTTGAAATTTTCAAAATAGTGTCGCGCAGACCAATCTTTCTTTCTTTTTCATTTTTTGTTCTACATATTCCATGTCAAGAAGGCACAATACAGCGATAACTCGCTTTGTAGCATTGTTATCGGCCATGGCAGGCCACGAAGCGACGATTGCTCGAATATTTTAAATTACACTTGCAACTACGAAATAATTGCTGCGCGCGCCAAATTGCAACGGAAATTGCTAGTGTGACACACCCTCTTGCAACCTGCAACAATTTTTTTGCGTGAGACAAGTTGCACGAAAAAATTGCAAGTGTGACACGGCCTTTAGTATCTATATGACGCATATTCCATACTTATATGCTCATATGCGCCATCTTATTACAACATTAATAATACTAATATAGAAATAAAAATGAAAGGAGATGAAATAAAATAAAACTAAAATAATTTTACAATAAATATAATTATATATATATACAAATTACAATAAGCTAGAATGATCTGATAAACAGAGATAATATGTGTGTGAATATATATAGGAAATAAATTAATAGTAATAGAATAATACTGGAAAATAATTTGCTTATATATTATAAGCATTTCAATAATAACTGGACGCTTTGCTAAAAAAATGTAAATATAAGAAGACTTGCAAGGCTGATGTAGATTCCAATGACAATAATTGCATGTTATTGTACACTTGCTTTACTAAGATTTAGTTTTCACAACTTTTGTATAGCTTTCACGATTAAAAAGAGCTTCACTTTATTATTTAACATTTTTATCAAAAATATTTGAATATTCAAAGAAATTACATAGAATTTATCCTTATAACAAATGATGACGTCATCATGTGACGTTTTGAAAACTGTTTTGCCTTATCCTCATGCTTAACTTTGTTTTTCCGCATAAACTTTTCGACTTTGAGTACATTTCATGCTGTTGAACAAAATCCTAATGAAAACCCCTTTAAAAAATATGAGAATATATACAAATGAACATGGTTACAATTGATGACGTCATAGTGTGACGTCATAGGTGAAATTGACTTGGCACCATATCTCAAATTGTTCCTTACAACAAGTACTACACTTTGACCAAGTTTTATGCTTTTAACCAAAATCCCACAATTCCTTGAAAATTCCCCATGAATCCGCCGGACTATGTGGACGACATTGACTGATTTGTTCATTCATCTATCCATAATAATAATAATAATAATAATAATAATAATAATAATAATAATAATAATAATAATAATAATAATATATACGATATATATAATATGATACGCGCGCGCCCCGAGCACTGAAGGTCGGAGCTCATAACCTCCTCCATTTTTTTTTGCTTTATTTTCTTTCACAAGAAGTTTTAAAAGCTGTCTTGTGGTAAAATCATTTTTTAAAGGCTAGTGAGGCATCTTTGTGAAGGATTTTTGTTTGTATTTGATGTATATGGATGTGTTTGTTGACATGTTTGTTTGGTGTTACGCGTTGTTGCTGTTTGGAGGGATCCTCTCTTGATTTCTAATTATGAATTTTGTCTCTCATTTCAATGTTTTCTCTATTAATATTCTCCTAATAGATTCTCTTGTGTTTGGCTGAATGTTTTGGCGGGAGGAGACGTAATTTCTTATTGTCGAAGAATGAATTTTGTGGGTTATGATGATGTTAAGTTTGTGTTTTCCACATTGATGTGTTTTTAGTGTGAAATTTCAAAAATTGTTTGATTTATAAATTACGGTTGGCTGAGTGGTTGTTGGCCATTCGGTGTGTAGTAGATATTGGTTTTAGTGCTGAAGTTTAGCTGTATTTTGTTGATGGGATTTTTTGTTAGATTTTTTTTTATATGTACTTATTTTTTTTTATTTTTTATTAGATCGATTGGTGGTTGTTCGGTTACCTTTTCTATTTGATTACGTGGTTTTTGTATCAACTTTACCAACTGTTTTCTCACGCGCAGAACGGTTTGCCGATTTGCGCGCGCTTCTTTGTTTGATTATGTTGTTTCAATTTATGGTCCCTGCACGCGCGGATCAGTAGAGTGTTGATCTGCGCGCGCTTTACAATTTAATTTTGTCAGGTTAGGTCATATTTGAATTTTGATTGAGTTCTGATCGTTGGTGCTTGGTAAGCGTGAAAAGCAAAACATCTTAGTGCGCGAGCTTAATATTAGGCCGCGTGAGGTTCAGGTCAGATTGTATTTGATGTATATGTATGATCTGCTACTGGTAAACCATGTAATCCGGTACAACCTGAATCATGGGTCGAGTTGTCGGCGACTAAACCGGCTTCCCCACCAGTTTACTAGGCCACTGGGGACTAGAGCTGGTGAGGTGGGTGGGTGGACACCCAGCAGGAATTAAAAACAAGACCTGCTTTAAGGGCGGATGAACTCCTAGCGAGTCAACGGCCATCCACCAGTAGGGCAGATGGGGCTCTTAAGTCTTGGACGACAATTCATCTAGTGAATTACATACGAAAAATGGTAATCGTAACTCAAGGTCTTGTTCGTGCTGATGGGTGGATGGTTGGAACGTTATTCAGCCATTAACGACAGTATGGTAGGAATTAGCGACTCCTATCACAAGTAGCTTTACCTAGCGAGCCGGGCAACGTTAGGTCGACTGATAACACCCGAGCTAAATAACCAAAGCACATGGAAGTTATCGATCAAAATCAATATCATCCAAACGAGATTACTGAACAAACAGTGGCGCATGAAAATGTGGCTGAGAATAGAGTATTTCGTGTACCTAACAATAGAATTCATGGAATGATCAAAGCTGGATGGACGGATGATCAAAAGCGAAGAATAGTGCAGATTGATAAAGAAGAACGCCGAAAAGGAAAGAACTTTATGAAAAGGATTAAAGAAAAGTGGGACAGTGAGTTTCCAGGAAACAAGAGAACAGCACAGAACTTAGTTGATAACGCTAAACGTTTTGCTAAAGAAGGATGGGGAGTAGAACAAAATCAAACTGTCAATCAAGTAAAGAAGAAAATAAAGTGGAATACGGAAATGAAAGTGAAATTGCTGTTGATTGATAAGGAGGAAAGGAAAAAAGGAAGGGGATTTATGAAAAGAATTAAACAAAGATGGGAGATTGAATACCCGGAGCACACTAACATAAGTACACAGAAATTACGTGATAATGCAGCACGATTTAAGACAGAACCAGAAGTTAATAACCTTATGCTAGTGAGGGAAGACAATGTGATTAATAATGAGCAACAAAGCGATGAAGAACGTGACGTAGAAGAAGAAGAGAACATTGATGATTATCAATCGGATGAAGAGAATATAGTAGTTGAAGCAAATGATGATGATGATAAAGAAACAAACTTGGATGAAGAACTTAATCAACTATTCCTTGAGCAATTTCGAGATCTTCATAAAAGTACGATGCAGGATTTAGAACCTAGGGAACGATTAAGGAAAATGAAGTTACCAAATGATATCTTAAACAGCGCAGACAACATACTTGGCCATCATCTATGTAATGAGGATACTATATTGGAAGTAACGGATAAAGTATATGCCATGGGAAAAGCAATAGAACGAAAAATGGGAATCAAAATAAAAGCCAAGAAAAATACAAAGATTAAAGCTGTGAATGGTAACAGACGCGAAAGGAAATTAAAAGCTGAAATGAAAGACCTCAGACAAAGGGTAGCAAGAATAAGTAACGAGCTACATAGACGAAAGATAAAGAGAAAGGCAACCATCAGAGAGAAGAACATATTAACACAATTACGAATATCAATGAATAACCAAGAACCAACTTGCTCACTACTAAGAAAATATAAGGAAACATGGATTGACGAATTGCGTTATAAAAAAGTGAAATTGGAGAAGATGGTAGAAAGAAGTAGACGGATTATGCATAATGCTTTATTTGAAAAAGATCAAAAGGGATTTTTCAAGAGAATACAAGGTGAAATAGAACATGAAGGACAAATTCCAGAGATGAATAAATTCGTAGAATTTTGGGGAGGCATATGGGAAAAAGATGAAATGACACCACAAACGTCTTGGATGCAGAAAGTGAAGACAGAATTAAAACAAAAAGTCGTGCAGGTTAACAAGTTTGACGTGAAACACCTAGAAATAAAGTCAGAGATCAAGAAGAGAAAAAATTGGACATCGCCTGGCATTGATGGAATCCAGAACTTCTGGTGGAAGAAACTAATATCTGCACAAAGTGCACTTCAAAGAGCATTCAAGCAAGTATTAGAAGATACAGATTTAATTCCAGTATGGTGGCCAACAGGAAGAACAGTGCTGCTTCCAAAAACGAAAGAACTTGGCGACGAAAAAAACTACCGCCCCATAACGTGTTTGAATACATCCTACAAACTACTCACCGGCCTAATTGGCAAGTATATGAGAAACCATTCAGTCCAAAACAACATCTGGGATGAGGGTCAATTGGGTGCGGTTGAGGGAGTTCTTGGAACTGTAGACCAACTTATCATCGATAGATGTATCATGGAGGAGGTAAAAGCGTATCACCGTAATTTAGCAGTGGCGTTTTATGACTACAAGAAGGCATATGACAAAGTACATCATGATTGGATGCTAAGGGTGTATGAATGGATTGGATTACCAAAGAACGTCATAGGTTTGTTAAAGGAGCTGATGAATAAGTGGAAAACAAAACTTGAAGTATGGAAAAATGGAGAGAAAGAGACAAGTAGGTGGATTGATATCAAATGTGGCTTCTTACAAGGAGACAGCTTCTCGCCAGTGGGCTTCTGTATATCAGAGATTCCAGTATGTAAATTGCTGCAGGAAACAAAAGGCTACCGAATGGGTCGACCAGGAAGACGAGAAGTTAAAAGAACTCACAGTTTGTTTATAGACGATCTAAAAGTGTATCAAGAAAGTCATAATATATTGAAAGACGTGAACGAAACTATTGTGAAAGCAAGTCATGATACTGGAGCGTGTTATGGAGTAACAAAATGTGCAGAAATTGTTTTCGAACGCGGAAAAATGGTTAAGGGAGATGGCCTGCAAGTACTACAGGAAAGAATGAAAACAATGGATCCGGATCAAAGTGAAATATACAAATTTCTTGGAGTAGAACAAGCAGATGGCATTAAGACCAAAGCTGTATATAACAGAGTTATTGAAGAAATGGAAAGAAGAATGAAGATGATTACTAAGACGGGACTGAATGATGAGAATTTAATGAACGCAATTAACACTAAAGTGATTCCTGTTGTTGCATATCCGATGAACGTTTGTAAATTTACAAAGTCAGAGCTGACTGAGCTAGACCAAGTCGTCAAGAGAGAATTGAGAACGAAAAACATGTTAGGAAGACAGTCAAGCGATGAAAGGTTATACATGAAACGGAATGCAGGTGGCAGGGGACTGAAATCGTTAAGGGATGTATACACACAAACAAGATTACGTGTAGCTTGTTATATGGCAACATCAAGCAACAGATGGATAAAAGCAGCTTGGGAAAGAGAATTGTTCAAGGAGAGTGGCTCAATCAAAGATGATGCAGTAACCATAATGCAATTAGTTGAAAAGAAAATAGAGTTTGCTGAAGAAAGAGTTATACTAGAAGATGAAATTATTGAAAAGGACTGGAAACAGACATGGAAAATAGTAAAGTCAAGGCTGAATAAAGGTCTGCAGGAGAAAAGAATCGCTCGTTACACAACGAAAGAGATGCAGAGTGAGAGTTATAGAAAGCAAGAAAATGAATGCCATTTGTGGTTAAAACAAAAATTGGAGCCAAGAAAAACTGCAGCTATATTGACAATGTTAGAGCAAATGGTGGAAACACGATCCTGGAAGGTAGCTAGAGGTTTAAGTGATAATGACAAATGTAGACTGTGTGGTGAATATAAAGAAACAGTTCATCATCTTCTCGCTGGATGCAAGGTTTTAGCCAGTGGAGAATATTTATCAAGGCATAATAGAGCACTAATGATCTTAGCGACTACATGGGCCAAATGCTATAATCTGATTGAAGCTGACACTAGGTGGTACAGAGAGAGGTGGGAACGAGGACATGTTCTTGAAAATGAGAATGCAAAGTTAATTTGGGATTTTGAATTTAAAATGAGGAAAACAACAAAGGCTAGAAGACCAGACTTAACGCTGGAGGACAAAATAACAAAGAAAATTTGGATTTGTGACATGGCATGTCCTCAAGAAATTAACATCGAAGACAAACGAGTAGAGAAACTAAACAAGTACCGTCAGCTGGCATTTGAAATGCGTGAAAGAAGACCGGGATATAAAATCACAGTGGTACCATTAATAATAGGAGCACTTGGTGGAGGAGTGAAGGAGACGTCAAAATACGTTGAAATGGTATTTGGAAAGGAAGTAGAGAAGAGTAGTAAAGTTTTAGGAGAAATGCAGAAGACGGTATTGATGGACAGCGAATCAATAATTAGAAAAGTTATATCAGGATTATTTCAAAGTCAAGATTAACATTCTTAGAATATGAATATGTTGAAAACTATTGTAACAAAGGCTAGCAAAATTGTTGGTAGTCTTTCTTTATAGGCTAGATCATATGATTGTAGCTATATTCTTCAATGTAATAATAATAATAATAATAATAATAATAATAATAATAATAATAATAATAATAATAATATAATAATAATAATATAATAATAATGTTAACTTTATTTCATATTTTTGCACCTACAACTGAGGCCCAGTTAGGGGTTTTGGGGATCTGGTATATTGGATGAAAAACGTAGAGGGATACGGGATACTTACACTAAAATTTAGGGATATAAGGGATCTTGACAAACAATTATGTGGATAAGGTATACGACACATAGATTGTATTCCAGCCGTCTTAACAAAGCTGGCCAATCAAAAATAGCAAAACCAGACATAGAAATAACTTTCCAATTAATAAATAAATGAATTTATGGTGATTCAACTGTTACAGCGGTCTCTGAATACCAACAAGTAGCTAGATCATTGCAATCTTTACAGCGTATTTTCTGTTTGGGATGCCTGTGCTTCAAAGCTGTTATTCTACTGATGTTGGATTTATCGGCAGCATTTGACACTGTTTCTGATGATATTCTCATAAAGATACTGTCTCAGCGTTATGGTCTAACTGGATCTGTAAGGCAATGGTTTGTATCTTATCTGTCATCACGTACTCAATTTGTCCAAATTGAAGGTTCAAAATCTTTCTTACGCCCACTTACTCGTGGAGTGCCACAGGGATCTGTACTCGGTCCGCTATTGTATGTCTTATACACTTCCCCAGTAGCGGATATCATTAAACGTCATGACCACGCATACCACCTTTACGCTGATGACACGCAGCTATATGTGTCATTTGATCTTGGCTGCGACAATCTTCTAACATCTGCAAAATCTAACATCGTATTATGTGTCAAAGAAATCAATGACTGAATAATATAGGTAAAATAAGACCATACCTGGACCATGAATCCACAGAAGCTATTATTCACGCTTTCATCACGACAAATTTGGACTATTGTAATGCAATCCTGTATGGACTCCCTAAGTCTGTCCTTCACCGAATGCAACTGGTTCAAAACAGGGCAGCACGTCTGGTAACTTTTACAAAGAAATATGAACACATAACACCCAGCTTGATAAGATTACATTGGTTACCAGTTGAATACCGTATTATGTATAAAATAATTTTATTAGTTTTTAAGTCCATCAATGGTTTTTCACCAAATTATTTATGCAGCATGTTGAGCCTTCGTAACAGATCATACATGATCATACTCTTTACGTTCTTCTAAAAATAAAATTCTACAGGTCCCTAAATCTAAGTTGAAAACATATGGAGATAGACGTTTCTCTGTAGCTGGACCTAAACTATGGAACAGTTTATCGACTTCAGTTAAAAACTCAGAATCTTTAGAATCATTCAAGAAAAATTTGAAAACTTATTTATTTAAACTTGCATTTAATTAATTATATTTTATTATTGTATATAGACGATGTTTTATTTTACTAGATATTAGTTCATATTAATATATTATATTCTTGTAAAAAATGATAGTTTTTAGATGATTATAGATTGTAACAAATTAAGTATTACATTGTATATTATAATGAGGCTTGTAAAGCGCCTAGAACAGGTCGTGTTATTAGACGCTATAGAAATAAACGTTATTATTATTATTATTATTATTATTATTATTATTATTATTATTATTATTATTATTATTATTATTATTATTATTATTATTATTATTATTATAACAACGTTCTGTCGTCATCACACTCCTTGACCTCAAAAATGCATTCGGCGAAGTTCATCACAATCTTATCCAATCTGTACTCACTTATCATCACGTCCCTGATCAAATAAAAAACATGGTCAAGAGTTTATATACTGATTTTAAAACTTCCATAATAACATCTGATTTCTCTACTCCATTTATAACTGTGGGTCGCGGAGTTTTACAAGGTGACTGTCTAAGTCCTTTACTTTTTAATATGTGTTTTAACACATTTATTCAGCACATTAAAGACCAACGCTATCGCCAATTTGGTTTTTCTTTTAGTCTTCTAAATCCACTCCACTGGTTTCAATTTGCTGATGACGCTGCAGTAGTTAGTAGTCTTGAATCAGAAAATCAACATCTTCTAAATCGCTTTGTTCTTTGGTGTAAATGGTCAGACATGTTAATTAGAGTGGACAAATGTTGCACCTTTGGCATTAAAAAAATCATCACTAAATCAGTTCAATATTTACCCAAACTAATCATCAACAATGATCTTGTCCCGCGTGTAAAAATGGGCGAATGTTTCAAGTACCTTGGACGTTATTTTGATTTCCAAATGTCAAATGAAAACCACAAGACTGAACTAAGTAATCTGGTTAATAGCCTAATGACAGACATCGACAATAAACCACTACATCCTAAAAATAAACTACTCCTCTACAGTCGTTATGTTCTCTCCAAAATCAGCTGGCACTTTACTGTTTGTGACCTCCCTAAAACCTGGGTCATCCAGAACATTGACAACATCGTATCTCACTTTATACGCAAGTGGTTAGATATTCCCGTATCTGGAACTCTCAGTAATGTATTTCTTCCCAGTTCTAAATTTGGTTCAAACATATGCCCACCTTCCGTAAAATTCACTCAATGTCAAACAGTACTTCGCAAGGCCTTGAAAACCTCAAAAAATGCTGACATACGACATCTTTGGAAATCCACAAATGAACACAACAACATTCAGTACGATATTTTCAAAACAACTAAAGAAGTGATTAAGACTTTCCATTCAGAACAAGAACATAAATTAGATAATGACTTGATATCTCAAGGTTTCTTCTTCATTAATGTCACCAAATACTCCCTATCAAAATTAAATGGCTTATGGTCATCTATGCAATCTAACCTTCCCAAGAATATCTACAACTTCACCATTCGCTACATAAATAACACTCTTCCAACAAGAAAAAACCTTGCAAAATGGGGTATCTCTTCTTTGCCCGATTGTTCATTTTGTCTTTCTCCTGAATCTCTTCTCCACGTTGTCAGTGGATGTCAACACTACCTTGATCGCTTTACATATGGCGCCACAATTCCGTCCTAAACCTCATCGCATCATCACTAAAGCCTCTTGACAACATTGTCGACCTTGATGATTATAACAGCCCCTCAATTATAACTGGAGAAAGTTATCGTCCTGATTTGATTTTGAAAACGCCTGAAACACTTTATGTACTGGAACTTACAGTTGGATTTGAATCTAACCTTAAAAACAATGCTGAACGAAAAAGGAAAAAATATAGAAATCTAATGAATGATTTAAGTAGTGATCACCAACAAGCTAAATTTATTAATCTTTCAATTAGCTCCCTTGGAGTATTTTCTGATGATTGTTCTACATTTGTTGATTTTCTAGAAAGTTTAGATTTTGATAGTAAACAACAAAAATATGTAATAAGGAAAATGATGAGTATTGCAATTCGATCAACCTATTACATTTTTTGCTGCCGTAATAAAGTCTGGGATAACCCTGACTTAATGAGATTTTAACTTCTAATTGTTTTTGTTGTAAATAATGATGTTTACTAGTGTTGTGGTTTTTTTTATTGTGTATTTGTAAGCGATTCAAGTAGCAAATTGTAAATTACCTTTAACAAGTGAGATTTACAATTGTAAATGGAAAAACAAAATAAAGTTTTCATTATTATTATTATTATTATTATTTTTTTTTTACCTGAATTTTATTTGTTTACTTATAATATTTTTTAGAATTTTCTTAGATTATAATTTTATAAAATGTATATAAATTATATAAAATGTATATAATTATGAACAAACAATATGCAGAACATTTAAATTAATGAACTATATCAATTTCATGTTTTTTTTATCATTTTGTAAATATTATATAATTTTTAACCATGTATATATATATTTTTTTTTGAAGATGAATTGTAATAAAGGATTATTAAAATAAAAAAATAAAAAATATAATTATATCTTTTATTTCACAGCAAATACAAATGATTTTACAATATTAATTGCTGGCAGATGTTACATAACTCCAGCTCAAGAGCTATCCTGATCCAGAGAGCTGGAGTACTTTTCTAATGATATGGGCCGTGCCCAGAAGTACAGATTTTTGGATATTCGCTATATTGCAACATCTGATTCCTAGTCTTTTTAATTGTTCTTTCAATTGAGCGGGTATCGCTCCTAATGATCCAATGACTACTGGTACTGTTGTTGTTTTCATTTTCCAAAGTCTTTCTATTTCATTCCTTAGGTCTTGGTATTTGTTGACCTTTATTATTATTATTATTATTATTATTATTATTATTATTATTATTATTAAATGTAATAAATTTTGGCTACAAATGTAACAAAAGTCACAAATGTAATAAATGTTGATGACAAATGTAATAATGGTTATAAATAATCGAGTAAATCATAATGATAACAATAATCACATTCGTTTATATGGCACAGGTTCTCGAGCTTTTGATGGTAAAATATAAACTTACGTTTGGAGTTTTAGAAGCAATTTATAAAATTCGAACTCTTGTTCTATCGGCTTCGAGTTGTATCTATACATGGCGATAAAACAATCATTCTAATCTTATAAATACTACATATACCATGATAATTAAGCTTGTTTGCCAAAATGACGACATAAGTTGACAATTGCTTGTACGTTTTTATTAACTTTTGTTCACTTTAGAAAGAGCCCATTGGGGAGGCTGCAAAAATTGCACTGCACAGCAAAGGTCGTCGGAGGAGGACTGAACAACGGCAGATTCGCACATCAGGCATATTTTTTGAATGAACTGTTTTTCTAGAAGCCAATTTTTTTGTGGCGATTTTATTCCAACAAAAACAGAGTGGTGTGATAATGCAATAGGGCAATGGAAAAATGTAAACATCCACAAGTAATGAATAACTCATAACAAACTCCTAAAAATGACAAAATTTGATTCTTGGGCGTAAAAACCTTGTTATTTAAAAAAATAGTGCAAATAGACGCCATAAAAAGAGCAGGGGACTGGGAATGAGCACCATAAACATTCAATGTTTAAAAAAATCTGATATGACCAACAGAAAGAGTATATCGTTTACAGTAATTTGACAGAGTTTTAATTTTATATGTTGAATGACTGCAGAGCTGTGAGCTTTTGAAATGTATGGAAAACACGAAAACGAGGCTGGTAGGGCCAACATTCTAATTCTCACTCAAATCTTTGTTATTTCAAACACCTGTAAATTTTTATCATTCAATAATACAGTGATGAAATTTTGAAATCTTCCTCATTCTGATATGCTCTTTGAAATGGAAGCAGTGATGTTTTCTATAATGCATAAACTAAGATGTTACCATAACCACGCCTTAATTTATAGCGTCTATGAGTACAAATGACCCGAGAAACGATTACGTACATTATGTTATCATTTTGTAAATCATTATTTATTTATTTTTTATCTGTTCTTGATATTTTCATTTTTACTCTTCTTTTCTCAGTAGTCAATACCAAATTGCTATGGATTTGCTTTGGTAATATATGATACTTTGATTTCACTTCTTCGCAACTATTTCATTTATCTTTTAGTCTTTAAAACTCCCTAAGCTTTTATGTTTGTTTGTTTGCTAATCTTCTACATTCTTAAATCACCTAGTGAATGTGTGAAGTCAATGTCTATGTGAAGTCTGTAAGTTTAGACAACGTTACCTATAGTGAACTCAATATATGAATGTCTAGACGTTTCTGTAAATTTCCTAGTTTAGACGATGCTTGCAAGTATCACCTAGTGAACTCCACAGATCAATGTCTAGACAATGTCTGTAAGTATTCATGTCTAGACGTTGTCTATTTTTGTGAGACTAAATGCTGCTTGAAATAACATACCATTGCATTCGAATAGATTGTGCTATTCGACAATGGCACGCTTTATTCGTCTGGTGATTTTTACAGTACTTGTTTCTGTAGTTGATAGCTTAAATGCAGAGAAGAATAAGAAAAGTAGATGTAACAGACAACCCTCAGCAATTGATGATGACATTTATGATGCCCTTTTACTTCTTGCAAATGGTTGCAATCTTCCTCCTGTTAGAGAGACCACATTAATAAGCCAGGTCGATCAACCACATCGCCGCTCAGTAGCTATATAGATAATGCACAATATACATCATATGATATTGTCTATCATAGAAATTATCTCTAGATCAGGGCAAGGTTGCACGAAGTCTGTATATAGTTATCCAGTAAATACACGTCCTCTGCAAAGAATTATCCGGTGGATAGTGCTATACTTAGGCATCGTCCAACTGTCAGGTAAGGCCGCCTGTAGACGACAATCAGTTTTCCTCATGGCACTCTGAAAATGTCTTGGTCGGGTCGATTTGTTAGGCAAGGCATTGTTAAATTGCGACATGTGGGCAAATTTTGTTCACTGACGACACTATTTGTTGTGCCTAAAACTTTCAGCACGCATAAAAATGTTTGAATAGTAAGCAAGCGACATAGGATTTAGTATTGAGTTTTCATTGAGTTCGAATCCAACATAGAGCAGTGGTCATTAAAACCTGTGTATATTTTACTTGACAAATAAACCCAAGGGTTCTTACCAGTTTAAGTGTTGTCGGTGACTTCAATTGCATGACTACATTACTGAAAAGGTTTACTCGTGACCTTTATTAAACTTGTGACCAAAATTTATTACATTTGTGACCAACATTATTTTTATTTGTGACCTTTATTACATTTGTAGCCAAAATTTATTACATTTGTGACCAACATTATTTTTATTTGTGACCTTTATTACATTTGTAGCCAAAATTTATTACATTTGTGACCAACATTATTTTTATTTGTGACCTTTATTACATTTGTAGCCAAAATTTATTACATTTGTGACCAACATTATTTTTATTTGTGACCTTTATTACATTTGTAGCCAAAATTTATTACATTTGTGACCAACATTATTTTTATTTGTGACCTTTATTACATTTGTAGCCAAAATTTATTACATTTGTGACCAACATTTATTACATTTGTGACCTTTATTACATTTGTGACCTTTATTACATTTGTGACCTTTTTTACATTTGTGGCCAATTATTACATTTGTGGACAAAATTTATTACATTTGTGATTTTATGCCAAAATGTATAACAATTGTGACCTTTTTTACATTTGTGGCCAATTATTACATTTGAGCCCTCAACAAGTCATAACTACATACTTAGTGTAACAATCAAGCCCATAGGTGCAGATTAAGTTATCCTTTGCACGAAATGTTTTTAATCAATTAATTTTATTTAATTATTTATCTATTAGTTATATTTACAATTTTTTATTATCGTTATTATAATTCTATTATGAAATTAATTTTGGTCAGTCGGTCCGCTGGTCCGTCGGCGGACCGGTCCGGATCCACGTTTTTTCGACACGCCATGCGCCCTAAATAAATAAATACGTACATGCGAAAAAATGCACGCGGGCAAAAAAACTAACAGACAAGCACTTTCGAAAAAGTGCTGCCAAAAAATTACACTAAACAAAAACTTCACAAAAATAAATAAATAAATAAAAATGTACTGGTAACTTAATTATAACTAATTCTCTTACTAGAATTTTGCTAATAACCCCCTGTTCAATAATTTTTATACAAAATCCTCAGATTTTTCTAGGAACTTCTGCGAAAGAATTAAGCGATTATAATAAATTCCTGATTTTGTACGAATTTTTAAAGTTGATTTTTCAGTGGAACATTTGAAATAATGCATTGCGGGGAATAAAGAGCGGAAGTGACGCTCACCCAGGAACGGATCAAGTTGCATTCACTGAAGTCTCATACATTTGCTTAGAAATAATGCAAAATATTGAACACATTTGCAAGGCTAGATTGGTCAAAATTCGGCTTTAGAAATTGCAAAAATGATCGGAAATATCTAGTGATGATATCTAGTACTTAGATCTGAAATGTTTTTATTTCAAATTTTAGCAGAAATGAACCGAGTTATTGACGACCAAGAAATAACTTAAAATGAGCTAGGACGACACTGACGAACATAGTTAGTGGAGTGAGGATGTAATCAAAACAAGTTTATGTGAAGTCCAGAATACATGTACACCGTAAATATAAGTCACCAGAGGTTTATGAACGTGCTAAACTTTAATAGAACAAATTAAATTCACAATTATTTCAATATTTTCCATACAATCTGTTTTTCATGCTTTTATCAAACTACTGTCGCATTCTTTGAATAGAATTTAATTTCAGTCAAATATTCGATCGATAATCAATTGAACATGTTAAACTGACTGTTATGCTAACGTTGTTTTCATAGACTACAAAATGATTGTGGGTTTCTTTTCACTCAATGTTTGTTATGTGCGCAATAATCATTACAATAAATATCAATCCTAATAAAACTATTTGCATGTAAAAGAGTTAAATTCATTGAAAACTGAACTATTGGAAGGTGCATATATGAACTTTTAGTATAAAACTAAAATTGTTCTGTCAAAATGATACTGTTAATGTAGCGAACTATTTGGCGCAAGTAAATATTTGTGCGGGAAACAATCGATTGATCAACTGAATAATTTAAAAACAATCCAAACTACTACAGACAAAATATTTCATAAACAACTTTATTCTATAAGAACGATGTCTACTTAAGGGTCCTGATTACTTAAGCAAAAAGTCATCGCGATTTTTTCTCAGAAAGATATATTATAGAGAATTTATCAATTAATCGAAAAATGGATAGAAATCTATATGGTCCCGAGTCCGTTTTCGAGATGAAATTTTTTGAACGGAACCATGTTTTGACACTTTTAAAGAACAAATGACGAAAAATGCATTTTTCACAAAAAAATTATTACTCAAAAACTAATAAAGCTATTGATGTAGTTTTTACAGGCAATCTCAACCAGACGGTATTTTGCACAAATATGGGAAAATAAATTATATATGTTTTAAAATTTTGTCAAAATTTACAGTTTTGTTTTCGTCTTTGACTTAAAATCGCTTTAAAAAGTGAAACCCTAAACTACTTACCATCGCGTGTAATGTTGAAAAGTCATCAGGATTTTTTCAAATCTTGTCAAAAGAAAGATTTTTACAAAATCTTTCAGAAAAAATAAAGAAAAACATAGAGTCCCGCGCAAAAAATGAGGGTTTTGGCTGGTTGAAGTATAATTTTCGAAGTCTCCTTGTGTTATTCTTATGTTGTCTTTTGGCAGGATTTGGCGCGCGCGCGGCGTTCTCAGCAGTAAATTGCTCGCGGGCACAGGTTTCAAGCGTCGTTGTTCTAAAGTAGTCAGGACACTTAACTCTATTCTGTGAGCTATCGAGTTCAGTTCAACCGAGTTCACATAGAACAATTTTATTATAAGTGGTTGCTTAGTTATATCACAAATCCTGCGTATTTGCCGCTACTATACTAGAAAAAGCCTCAGTATAAATTATATACATCAAGACAGGAAGACTACGATTTATCATAATGGCATTCTAGAAGTATTGTTATCTTGGAATAAAGCACAAATAATTTCACATGTAGCATGTAGTAAAAGGAAATAAATGTTGTGTAAATCGAACTTACTTGTAAAGTTACAATGTAACAAAACATGCAGAAAGTCGCAGGATTTTAACTAAAAAATGACTTCTATGACTCCTATAGCGTCGGACATGCTGTTACTACACATAGGAAGTCTAATAAGGGAAATTGTAGCTTAGTTTGGTAAATTACTGGGGGAATAGTTTCACAACACTCGAAGCGCCATACATTTCTTATCACTGTATACACAAACATATCCTGGGTAGTCGTCACAGGTCATTGAGTCATTCTTTGCACTGCAGGGGGTGCTGCTACACCACAGGAATCCTGAATTCGCTATTTTGTCATTTTTAAAAGATCATAAAAAAATCAAGAATTTGTTCAAATCACGAAATTCTTTTACAGATGTTCTTAAACACTCTAACTTTCTATAGATAAAGTATTGAACAGGGGGTTAGTGGCACTTTAAACCATAAGGTTGAAAAGTAAATAACTGAGTACACCAGTAAGCTTCCCTACCTAGCAGATCATGCTGTATGTTATCTAAATTATTTAATGATTCTATAACTGTAAAACTAAAATCACTTAATTTCTGTGGTGTACTATTAAAGTGAATTGCAACTTCGCAAATTAAATTCGTTTTCAGTTGATCCTACATATTGCAAATTGCACTTAGCATGAGGCTAAATAAATGACATTTTTTGTTTCGGCCCTCAGGCCGAAACGGTACTAAGATCGGTTTGCAAGATCTTTTTACTGCCAATCATCTACTATCAGCGAATCAGATCTAAGTTGCCAAGGGTATTATGACAGCCCACCCCTGTCATTCATCCACAATCAGCCAATGAACTTAATGGAGAAAGCCCATCTAATGTCGTTCTACGAAACGTGTTTCACATTCCATGCAGCATTTTCCATTCGTATGTGGAGACGCCGTGGCTGAGGTGAGTTTTTGTTTTGTTATCTCTATCCTTCACTAAACTCGCGATTGATTCGACTAAGCTTATATTTTAAAACAATTTCTGTGAATTAATATTTTCTTTTAAGTTGCGTATTCAAACTCCGTAGTTACTAAACGCCGGAACTACCCACAACGACCCACAACGAGCCACAAGGAACCAAAACAAACACTATGTAAATCCAAAACGAGTAAAATAAATCAGTAAATACCACAATGATCCAAATTGTACCCACCCCTCCCACACCGGAGTTTTGTCTTACTCACTGAAGTTTCCCTGTCACAGTCTAAAAAAAAAAACACATTTCCTTACAACTTTAGTACACGATAAACATTCAATCAAAAACGAATGACAACTTAACAAATATGAAAACGATGATAATATTATAATAATAAATTTAAAAATTCACATTGCTGTTGTTTCCTTTGTTGCAGTCTATTCTCTGGCGTGGGAATGCTTTGCTGTGATTGGTGAAAAGATGCATAGTGTGTTATATTTAGACTCGGAATCCATTTCAATGTTGCGGGGAAAATTAGCATATTATGACATCGTTTTCAGTTTTTTATACAACTCTATTTATTTAATAAATCAATAGAAAATATTTAGTAAATGAATGAATTTTAAAGTTTGAGCCATTCAGCAGCATGACTAATAACCATTTGATTAATAACTTATTTATTTATTTATTTATTATAATTTTATTAGTGTTGTGTTCATAATCATATGTATTTTATAATACATAAAGTTCAAGTTCAAATTCATTTAATACATCGAAATTTTATTTTTTAATTATATCTTTCTATCCAATGATCAATTTCCACATCAGCAAGGATGACACAGTGCATACTAACTAAAATTATACCTATGGATATCATATATACAAACAATAAGGACATCACAACAAAATACACTGACAGCAAACAAATTGACATCTGCCTTTGTTAAAATCTGTTGCGTTTATTAACATATGTATTTATACATAAGTTTCAAGTTCATTTAATACATTCAGTTTTATTTACAATAAACTGTTAAAAAAGGAATACTAACAGTCTATTTATTAACTAGTTACACCATCCCATTAGTAATATATGACATCTTTGATACATTCAACAAATACATCAACAATTTTCATTCATTCTTAGCTAAACACAATACATTCTTCCAAAAACTTTGATCCATAAAAATCTTTTAAGATTCTATAACTATTCAGGGGCATGCAGACCCAGGATTTTTTAGGGGGGATGACTATTTTATGAGGAGTACTAGTTTACAAAAACTTCCATGCATACACAAAATATTAAAGTGTTTTAAATATTGACATTTTTCCATGTATTGTGAAAACAGTGTAGGAAAATAATATAGATTCCACAATTGTTATTTTCATTATATTGATTATGTTAACATAGAAATTATTATTCTTATATATTATTTCCAATAAAGGGGGGGATTTAGTCACTCTAATCACCTGCATCCACCCCTGCTATCTCTCACAACAAACAAAAAAAATTAGAGTACCAACTCAGCACAGCAGCTGTAGAGGGCCGAAACATCATTGCTTTTAAAGCAATATAGGCTTGTTGACTTAATTCTTGTTTTATGAAATAAAATCTTTTTGTGGCAAAACTTGTAAATTTACGACATGATTCTAAGTAATTAGTGCACAAATCGCAACGACCAATTTACAGAAACCTACTATTACCTAAATCATTATTTGATATAATTGTTTCATTATCTCTAAGTTTAGACGGAGCTAAAAATTCGAAATTCGAAAGCTGACAGTGAGTAGAATTAACTACATAAAGATTTCAGGGTTATAACCACTTTAAGAGGCTATTCCTATCCAATGACAATACTTTCACAAACTGCTTATACTAGCTCAGTTAGGTTTTCTATACAGGACTATCATTGTGAATGATCGACAGCGATTCTTCATTTGTTGTGTTATTATACCCTGTGTGATTTATAGTGCGGTTTCTAGCATCAATGAAGTCTCTTACTATCTTCTCAATCTTGCATGAGGTTTCTGTCTGATGTGACTTTGTTAAACTACTGAAAAGCATCGGCACCAATTTAGGAAGAATTGATCCGCAAAGTACAGCAAACGCTTGTGTTACTTCGTCTAATTTCGATTGCCCAAATATCAAAATGCTGTAATATATCAACAATCCATACAACAACATACGTATCGCTTTCTTAAATATGTTGGTGTACGTAACACTGATTGGTAAAATCTCGTCGATTACATTTTGAAAAAGTTTAGTCGACAGAAATGGTACATTTTTGTTGTCGTAGTAGTAAAGAAAGTCTTTTTCGTTTGCTTGTTCTTGTTGCCCTTCAGTTATTTGTGCCAGAAGTTCCTGTTGACGACTGCATTCTTCAAGAGCTACATCAATGAATACTTGACGATTTCTACCCTTATTTAGGGTTTTTGCCACAAGTCCGAGTTGTTTCTCACATTTTTCAATGGACACTTTCAGTAGTTGTAACGGCTGATTGTTTTTCAGACGGTGTAGTTGTTTCTTACACTCTTCAAAGGTTTTGTTTAGAAGATTTTCATATGCTATCATTGCAGACACAATATCACTTCCAACATCAAACACAAGCACCGAGGCTAGTGCCAATTTAGGTAGAATATTGTCGGTGTTTACAACTAGTCCTGTGAGGCCATATACTATTAATCTGGACAACAAAAGTAATGATTGCCCTACAATAAAAGGCATAGACATACTTAGCAAATAGAAAGTCAAGTAATTCAATAACAATGGACGATACTTCCTTGCCAGGGATCGAAATTGATTAAACTGTACAAATCTAGTCGTTGTGCAGTGGAGCGAAAGAGCACGGACATGAAAGTAGATAATGGTTTGACTTAAGGGTGTATTATAAAAGAGGTAAAGGATTAATACTAAAACATATATAAAGGGCGTCGTCACGACTATAAACAGCCCTATCGAAGAGAGTTGAATGATTGTCTTGAATGTCCATGTTATCTGTTGTATTTCAAGAATTTCCTTTGCTTTGTTCCAGATGGCGAGCCCTACCATTTTAGTGACGTCGTATGGAAACTTCAAATCGATTTTGAAATCTCTTAGACGAGAGCGTATGTCACTCGTTTCTTCATCATGTCCCAAAAGCCATGCTAGACGGCTTCCTCCTTGATCGAGTTTTGTATTTGAAACATATAGTAGAATTATGCTAGTGTAAAGTGGAATCACAACTACTAGTATAACACGCGGTGGTTTAGACGACAAACGTGTTGAGTACCAAGTGTCGCGAACGGCTTCGTTAAACATTTTCGGGTGTATTTCATTTTCCTTTATGTACCAGTCCAGAAAAACAGAAATGAAGAATAATGAAGCCATTAAAGTACCAATGACCAAATGTCTGAGGAGATTAGCCCAAGCCAAAGATACATTGCCAATGTCCAAGAAAATTTGTCTCAAACATCGATAAACAGGATTGATGTAGATTTGGGTATTGTTGCTCAGCGATTCAAATTCTGGATTATCAGTGTTTGGAATATAAATCAATAAAATGGGACAAAATAATACAGCAATAAACATTAAAATTGCTATGACAATAAAGATTCCAGCCATTTCATCAGTAGCTACCGTAGGAATACTGCAGTCAATTTGCTCTGACTGATGGTTTATCTCGCAGCATTGATATTTTAAATCATCTCGCAAATAACATAAAGCTCCTTTTCCATTGGTTACTTGCTTAAGAAACGTTGTCGCCAAAATTTGAGTTGTACAAGTATAGCTCATGCCCCATAGACACATTCGATTATTGTCTCCTTCGATTATAACTGTCATGTGATGAATCTTACTAGAGAGCATTCTCCATGAATACATATTGAAACCCAAATCCAGTGATAGAAACGGTGCTTCATTACTTACTACCCAAACAAAGTTCACAGGATCCAGTATGTCACCAGAATGTTTTAAAGATACGTTTCTTAATTGCCAATGTACAAACATTGCACTAGAACTGTCCATTGTAAAGGACGTAAATGTCTCAGACAGAGATATGTTTGGATCAAGAGTAACTGTACACGTACAGTTACAAGGTGTTGGTGCGGACTTGGTAGATCCATCAGTGTCTAGGATTTTCAAGAAGAAATAATTTGTACAAAATATTATCACAACAAAACTGATTGTCACATTACAGACAATTAAAATAGTTTTTCGCGTAACCTCAATTTCCATGTTACTATTCGAGGGCCGTCGAGGAAAATGTAGTTTAGTTGTGGAAGTGTATGTACTAAAACCTGGACGATGGACGATGGTCTATGGACGATGACCAAAATTGCGTGACTCAAATTTGACATTGACATTTTTTTTATTTGATACAAAAATGTAGAGTGAAGATAACATATCAGTACAGTCAAGGCATCGAGAACATGTGAAATCATTCGATGATGTTTGAAGCTGGCATCGAAAAGTTTTATTAGAAACATTAAACTGAATGTCCCTCAATTTTGACCAAATTAGTTTGTTTTTCAGGATCAAAGTTGAGCGTGTTGTTCAAAGCTTTTTTGATTAATTATAATATCAATCATTTGTACCATAGGAATATGTTTAATCGCAAAAATACACACAAAATAACACAGGAAAGCAAATAAAATACACAGAATTGGTATAAATAAATAAAATAAAATTAAAATGAAATAGGATAGAATAAAATATAATGAAATAAAATGGAACGAAATAACATGGAGAAAAGGAAGAATTGAATAGCCACAAAAATTTACTAATGATCATGTTTGTAGTTATGTTTACAGATATGTGAAAATAATAAGCAGTGCTTCATATTGGCTTCTCTGATCAGTATATTTTGTGATGTGATTCTATGAGATTTCAAAATTTTTGGTAACTTCAAGTAAGCACGTGCGTATAGGGCGATGCGCCCCTGAATGAGAATATAAATGTTATGATACATTAACACTTACCACTTTCAGAAACTACACTTGCGTAAGTTCGTTTCATGATTATTCGATCTAGTCGCTTTCGCTTACAGATAGGTCGCAGTCAACAATATGTTTGGAATGTCCTTCAAAAGCTCACGACTTTGACTAAAGTTAAAAACCAAGATTTTTCTATCATATTGCATAGCAACTCTGGAACGTCGATCAGCTGAATTTTTAGAGATAATTCTTCAGAGAAAATTTTTCTTTTTCTTTTTTAAAAATATGTCTGAACAATTTCATTTTTAAAGCTTAAGACTGAGTGCACAAAACTCACAAAACGGGCAATAACTCTATTGCAAGTTTTGGTGAATTCTTTTTATCTCATATTGTTTTGTAGCATATATCTTGGCTAGTTTATTTTAGATATCTGGGTATCATTATCAGGAAAGTACGTGGTTAGTATTGTTTTTTTCCCAACTCTTGTGCAATCATTAAATTGATTTGTAATACACTTTTTAAGCGATATCCGTGAACTGTAGTTAATAGCATGTCTCAACTATGGTCGTTATTTCATAGAATCACATCACAATATATATTTTTGATGAGAGAAGCCAACATGAAGCACTGCTTATTGTTTCCACATTTCTGTCAACATAACTACAAACATGATTATTAGTAACTTTTTTGTGGTTATTTATTCATTCATTTTTCCATGTTATTTTATTCCATTTTTTTCAATATATTTTATTATATTTTATTTTTTTATTTTTTTTATTTTTTTAAATTTTTTTTAATTCCATTTCATTTCATGTCATTCCATTCCATTCCATATTTTATTTTATTTATTTTATTTTTTTATTTTATTTATTTTTTTATTTTATTCCATTCCATTCCATTCCATTCCATTCCATTCCATTCCATTCCATTCCATTCCATTCCATTCCATTCCATTCCATTCCATTCCATTCCAGTTCAGTTCAGTTCAGTTCAGTTCAGCTCAGCTCAGCTCAGCTCAGCTCAGCTCAGCTCAGCTCAGCTCAGCTCAGCTCAGCTCAGCTCAGCTCAGCTCAGCTCAGCTCAGTTCATTTCATTTCATTTCATTTTATTTTAATTCTATTTTTTTGTACCAATCCTGTGTATTTTATTTGCTTTCCTGTGGTATTTTGTGTGTATTTTGCGATTAAACATTCCTATGGTACAAATGATTGATATCATTATAATTGATCAAATATAGCTTTGAACAACACGCTCAACTTTGATCCTGAAAAACAAACTAATTTGGTCAAAATTGAGGGACATTCAGTTTTATGTTTCTAATAAAACTTTTCGCCTTACCACCCACAGACAGATGGAGTCGTTGAACGCTTCAACTCCACCTTGAAGACGATGTTGAAAAAGTTTGTGGCCAGTAACGCGAAGGACTGGGACGAGTACTTGCCATACCTGCTGTTTGCCTACAGAGAGGCGCCGCAGGAATCAACGGGATTCTCGCCGTTCGAATTGCTGTATGGGAGACAAGTAAGGGGACCCCTGGATGTGCTAAAAGAATTGTGGACTGGCGACGTACCACAGGAAGACCGCGAGGTGATGACCCATATCACGGAGATGCGACAGCCCCTGGAGGAGATGTGTGACCACGTGCAAAGTAACATGACAAAGGCGCAACAGAAACAGAAGAAACACTACGACAAAAGTGCAAAACAACAGCAACTCAAAGTTGGAGATAGAGTGCTCGTTATGATACCCTCCCGCAAGAGTAAACTCAAGCTCGAAAGGATGGGACCATATACAGTTACAAAGCAGGTTACCCCAGTTGACTATGAAGTAGAGATGCCAGGTAGACGAAAAGAAAAGAAAGTGTACCACGTTAACTTGCTGAAGAAGTGGAACGATGATGATGGGCTGTGCATTAATGCCCTCCTAGCTAAAATAGACGAAGTTACCAATGATGAGCGTGAAGCAGAACTTACAGACTTTCCAGAGTACCCAAGGGATCAAGAAGGGGACTTTGTGCTAAATCTTAGTCCGAAGCTAACCAAGGAGCAGAAGACCGACCTAGAGAAACTGATTAACGAATTCAGACCTATATCCAGTGAACGACCCGGTAAAACGACCTTGACTGAACACATAATAGATACAGGAAACGCGACTCCAATTTCACAGCGACCCTACAGGATACCACTAGCAAGAAAGAAAGTGGTAAAAGACCTGATTGATAAGATGTTGGAAGATGGAATAATTGAAGAATTGCACAGTCCCTGGGCTTCACCGATTGTGCTTGTCAACAAGACGGATGGTAGTGTACGATTCTGTGTTGACTACCGTAAGCTGAATACCATTGCGAAGTTTGACGCATACCCGATGCCACGTGCAGATGAGATGTTGGAACGCGTAAGTCCAGCTCAGTTTATAACAACTCTAGATCTGACCAAAGGCTATTGGCAGATATCGGTGGAAGAAGCATCACGTGACAAAACAAGCTTCACCACCCCATTTGGTCTGTACCGCTTCCGAGTCATGCCTTTTGGCCTACACAGCGCACCCTCTACCTTCCAGCGTATGATGGACCAAGTGCTCCGTGATAGTCAAGACTATGCCAATGCCTACATCGATGATGTTGGAATATTCAGCACAACTTGGGAAGACCACTTAAAGCATTTACGAGTTGTATTCCAGAAGCTAAAGGATACAGGACTTACAGTTAAACTAAAGAAGTGTCAGTTTGGCCGTAGAGAAGTGTCACTACTTGGACACGTGGTAGGTCGTGGTCTGATAAAACCTGACCCAAAGAAGCTTATAGCAGTAAGAGACTACCCACGACCAAAGACCAAGACCGAAGTCAGATCTTTCCTGGGACTGGCTGGATACTACCGGAGATTTGTTCAAAATTACTCAACCATTGCAGCGCCCTTAAACGATTTGACAAAGAAAGGAGCTTCAGAGAGTTTGGTCTGGACCGAAGACTGTGAACAAGCCTTCCAGACACTTAAAGACGAACTAGTAGGTGCACCAGTGCTGAAAGCTGTAAATGCTGATCTCCCCTTTATTGTGCAGACTGATGCATCTGACAAAGGGGTTGGTGCGGTACTTAGCCAGATAATCGACGGTTAGGGACATCCGGTAGCATACGCAAGCAAGAAACTGCTACCAAGGGAAGTTAACTATGCAGTTATAGAGAAGGAATGCCTTGCCATAGTTTGGGCTCTGAAGTTCTTTCACCACTTCTTGTATGGCAAAGAGTTCAAAATACAGACAGACCATAAGCCTTTGACTTGGCTCAACTGTATGTACAACTCAAACCAACGACTAACCAGATGGAACCTGGCATTACAGGAATACAAGTTTACAATTGAACACCGCAAAGGGAGTGACCATGGGAATGCTGACGGATTATCAAGAGAACCAGTCTAGTGTGATTGAGGAAAGATGATTTTATTATGCTTTCCTTAATCTTAAGGGGGAAGGGATGTGACGAAGCGTCCCTCTAGATAGCCCCAGAACTTTCTAGTCATGTTATTGTTGTTTTTGTTTGTCATTACTTTCATTTGATAGAATTGTCTAGAGTATTCGATGATTGTAAAACTATGATTTCTAGAAACCACTAGAACATTAAGTAATAGTTCTGATAAGTATCTTTCTGGAAGTCGCTAGAACATTGATGCATGTATCTAGTCACGTAGTCATTAGATATAGAATAATCTGGAATCTTGTAATCTCTATATTTAGTAACACAAAGAATGATCTAGATAATTACGTAATGGACTAAAAATAGAATCATATTTAGTATATAAGCAGAACAGCTAGTGCTGTCAAGTTAGTTGAGTGAATGATTGTCAACTCAGAGAATTGAAATAGTGGATTCAAGAAATAAAGACGTTCAAGAAGACTCTTTGTTGTTGTAGTTAAACGGCTACGTTACAGCCAGCGTCAAACATTATCGAATGATTTCACATGTTCTCGATGCCTTTGACTGTACTGATGTGTTATCTTCACTCTACATTTTTGTATCAAATAAAAAAATGCCAATGTCAAATTTGAGTCACGCAATTTTGGTCATCGTCCATCGTCCATCGTCCATAGTCCATCGTCCATCGTCCATCGTCCATCGTCCATCGTCCAGGTTTTAGAACATGCCAGTGGAGAGGTCAAGAACGCCGAACCAGTGTCTTTTCATATCATAGATAAGCCGGACAGGAACAGGAAGTGGACTAGTTATGCTGTACGTTTTTGTAGCATTTCGCTCGGTTGTGTATAACTACACACAGGTAGCCCAAGCTAGCTGTTTATGAACGTTTTTAGCAATAAAACGAAAAAAATAAAATATGATAAAAATTAAAGTCTGTATATGTGTATTGTCTATTTATTTATTTTCTCCGAGGGTAAACGATCGACCTCGCCACTCAGAAGCCGTCAGAAATCCACTTGATATGACTTGTTATTCATTGTCGGGTCATTCTTGTCATTCTCATGTTATGTGTTGGCTAGTGTGCAATTCTTGAATGATATTTCAAAACACTTCTTGATTATAATTATAGAAGGAATCGGAAAATACATTGAATTATATCATTAAAAACTTGCACATTATTTCTATTATTCTATTCTATTATTTTGACATGCAATATTCATGATAATATGAAAGCCAAAAACAAAGCAAAATATCACGAACCGATATGTTTTATCCATCAAATGTTTCATGCATGAAAATGAGCTGTTCTTTTAATGTTTTTTTTTTTTTTTTTTTTTTTTGTCCTTTACCGATCCAAGTGTTTTATGTGCGAGTCAGCAACATCGATAAATGTGCGAAAAGAAACAAACCATGACATAGATTTTCAATTAAATTTAGCAAACACGACCAAACATGAAGCAAACACGACCAAACCAAGTTGATTTGTTGGATTTACGGGATGGACTTCAAAAAAAGCCGTGACAAGTTCAAAGTTGTCTAAAACTGCATTATTAATCCTGCCATGTAAATAAGGACTCTTTTCCCTACAATAATTGAGTTTTTTGGTTATCGGCAACAAGTAATAAGAGGTAAAAATAGAGTTTGTTTTTCCAATTCCTCTCAAAACAACGACCAGAGATCGAATCGGCCGCGAATTGTTTTGAATTCGTACTACGACCTACTACGGATATACAGCGTAATGGGTCATGTCAACAACGTGTTTGGCGCGATTGCAACTCGGGTAAGGCGCAGTATGACAATGCTAAGGTCGCAGGTTCGAGCCCGTGGTCCGTCCATAGAAATTTCTTTCTTTATTAGTTAATTTAATCAGACCTGATGGAACGTGTCTGAACTTGTCTAAACTTCTAACAGCGAAAAAAAAAAACTCTGCAGATTAATACTCGTGCCAGAGTCCTGGGCACGAGTAATAAAACACCACTATTTACTTAACTAGTGTAACGTCACTAATAGCCGTTACACTATTTAAGGTGGCTGGACACAGTTTCGGAAAGCTACAAATGCATGACCGTGACATTATGTAAATTTATCAAGATTTTACTGAGCTCGGGACTTGTGCGGGACAAATTTAAAAAGCCGAGTCCGTTGAGTTGTCAATATTCATCCTTGATTTTTCGCTACTTAGAAAGTCCTCACTCAGATGAAAAGGAATGTATTTTGTTATGAATAGGTTTGAATTCGAACATGAGAAAGTTTAAAAAAAATCTATGGAGCAGTTTTCGAGAAATGCGGATTTTACTAAAAATGTTGGATTTACAAATGTTGTCATAAAATATACTTTTTAGCCGTAGAGCCGTAGTTTGAAGACTATTTAAGCTAACGCTTTGAAATTTGCTTACAATAAATCTGAGACATGAGTCATTGTTTGGGTAAAAACTTTAAATGATTACATAAACCGTTATTTTTCTACGGCTCATTTTTTGTTGTACACTGAATGGAGTCCGAAAAACCAAAACAAACTTTAAAGCATCATTTCTCAAAAATTCCCAGATTTAAATTCTTGAAACTCCGTTGTCAGTTCGGAAATTACTCATATTGTGACATATGAAAGTTTGACAAAAATCTATGGGCGAATTTCGGAGATAAAACTCGAAACCTGTTTTTCAGGAATTCCCCATAACTCATGAATATTAATGAGAATCTGCCCAAGATACTCATCATTTTAAACTTCACTTATTAGGTAAACTTTCATGAAAAAATTGTTTAAATATAGATAGAGGAACATTTTCAAATTGAACGATTTCATAATCTATTGGTAATTTTGCGGAGTCTATTTGTAGCTTTCCGAAACTGTGTCCAGCCACCTTAAATAAATTGTGGTGTTTTATTACAGGTCGTATCAACTGGCTTGCGCTGGTTTGCGCGCTGCGTGACCTCTAGTTGTTGACATGAGAGTCCGACTCTATCCCTGGAGTCGGCAATATCTCGTAAGCCGGGCTCCCTGTGTTTTAAGGTCAAAAAGAGTAATGGCTGACAAGGGAATGCTGTTTAGTTCTAGCTTTGTTGATAATATTAGCCATCTGAGCAGTATGTTCTATAGTTCCAGAAAGATTAGAAGTGAAGCCTTTTTGTATGTTATGCTCAATTAAGTTTTTCTTTGCAAGGAAGGAAAATATGACATTTCGAAGACAAGATGTTAAAATTTTTAGTGGGATGGTTTCCAGTGTGATAGGACGAAAATTAGAAGGATCATTTTCTCGTGTATTAAGATGGTGCATGTTTTTTTGCATTCGGTTGGGACCGAACCTGATAACCAAACTTCACGTGTTATTTCGGTAAGATATGTTCGTAATATGGCACATCGTTTAAAAGAGATATTTGATCCAGGAGAGCCAGACGTTTTCATTTTGCGTATTTACTGAAGTAACTTGTTCATACGTTGGGGGATCAAGATTAAAAGGAATATCTGGTGTAGACAAGCCAGGAATCCAGGTAGGACTCACAAAGTCTATTTGGGTTGACTTAAGTAAGAACCTTTCCGAAGTACGTTTTACAGACTGACATATCAAAAGATGAGAAACAGTTGTAAACAGTTGTACACCGTTGAGTGATGATCGCGATAACTGACGTTTCGGACATTAGTCCTTACTCGGTGTAAGCCTAAGGACTAAGGAGTAAGTAATCCGACGAAGGACCAACGTCGGAAACGTCAGTGGTCTACACACCTGGTGATTCAAATTACGTTAAGTGTTATTCAACTGCAATTAAAGGCTGTTTAACATAGCAATGTATTTATTCATCATTTCATAATGATCAAATTCCTTTTTATCTGCTTTTGTTTGACGCAAAACTACGTCACTGCCATTGTACAAAACCGACCAATGGGAAAGCGACATTGTATCAACATCTTATGTTCGAAAAATTTCAACTGTAATTCGTTTGGTAATCTTTTGTAAACAGTTTGTAATAGTAGTTTTGCGTTGGGGGAGGTGGTAGTTACCAAAGGTCAAAATCCGTTGAAGCCGTTACGGGGTAGATGGAACCAATCATCGACTTACGGCGATTTCGTTTAGGAGAATTGGTTTTTTGAAGTGAAATAGTGGAAGTATTGGAATGAAACTCGTAGAGTGGATGGGTTATTTATTCGAACAACATAATCCGAGAGAATTTTGGCGTAATTTATAGTTTTGGATGAGTTAGAAGTGGATTTCTGACGGTTTCTGAGCGGCGAGGTCGATCGAGTGTGCTACCATCCCTTCTTCTTTGGACGTTGGTGGGTAATTTTAAATAAATCGCTTAATATTGCTCCAAATGGCCTGAAACTCTACCGGAACATAAATAAATAGACAATACACATATGCAGAGTTTAATTTTATCATATTTTATTTTTTTCATTTTATTGTTAAAAACGGTCGCAAACAGCTAGCTTGGGCTACCTGTGGTTTGTTTGTTAGTTTGTGCACATCAACAATCTAAAGCTGATCTGTCGTGGTTTTGTTTGTTTGTTTGTTAGTTTGTGCACATCAACAATCTAAAGCTGATCTGTCGTGGTTTTGTTTGTTTGTTTGTTAGTTTGTGCACATCAACAATCTAAAGCTGATCTGTCGTGGTTTTGTTTGTTTGTCAGTTTGTGCACATCAACAATCTAAAGCTGATCTGTCGTGGTTTTGTTTGTTTGTTAGTTTGTGCACATCAACAATCTAAAGCTGATCTGTCGTGGTTTTGTTTGTTTGTTTGTTTGTTTGTGCACATCAACAATCTAAAACTGATCTGTCGTGGTTTTGTTTGTTTGTTTGTGAGTTTGTGCACATCAACAATCTAAAGCTGATCTGTCGTGGTTTTGTTTGTTTGTTTGTGCACATCAACAATCTAAAGCTGATCTGTCGTGGTTTTGTTTGTTTGTGCAAATCAACAATCTAAAACTGATCTGTCGTGGTTTTGTTTGTTTGTTTGTTAGTTTGTGCACATCAACAATCTAAAGCTGATCTGCCGTGCCCATCAGTTGGTTCATGAAGGCTACAAGTACATGATCGATGAGAAGCTAGTGACTGTATGTTCAACCCCTAATTACTGCTGGAAATATAGCATCTATCTTGTCCTTTACGGACGTTGATAACAGAGAACCTAAATCATTCCAAGCCGTACTTGACTATGAGAGAGTCATTCCACCAAGAACAACAACTCCTTATTTTCTCTAAACAGTCTACTAGACAATATTAGCTAATATGCTGTATAAATGCACCTATTTCGAATGACGTTGTCGGAGAGGGTGCCGCCGGGTTTTCAAATGTCGAATATTTGCAGCGGAAACCAAAAGTGAGACACCAAAACGCGTTGATTAAATTATCGTAAAGTTAGAGGTAAAAACTAGTAAGAAATACTAGGTAGGACTGCGTCGGTGTTTCTAGAGAAACAGTTGTAAATGTGATAATAAGTTGTACTCCGTTGAGTGATGATAGCTGTAACTGACGCTTCAGACGTTAGTTGGTCGGAGTAATATCGTAAAGTGTTTTTTAATGATTATTTTGTTGCATTAAGAAAGAAATTTTAGTAAGGCAAAGCGCATTCGGCATCCGACATTCTCTCCTACAACGTACGTTTTTTAGAAATGAATGTATGCCAATATTCTTTGTACAAATAAGTAACTGAGGGTATGCTGGGGTCGTGCTTGAAAGAACTGAAAACCTGCTTCACACGGACAAGAATAACTGCCATGTTATACTATAAAACTTGCATGTGGACTATGTTGATTAACTAATTTGTTCATCCATCTATCCATACATCCGTCCCTCCGTCCGTTCATCCACGATTTGGAAAGAGGAATTGTGATTTTAGTCTTGATAGCTTGCCGAGTTGATATGTTGTTATTTGTAAAGGTATTTTGGAGCAAGATTGTTTTGACATTTGCTCTCCTCTCCTCTCCTCTCCTCTCCTCTCCTCTCCTCTCCTCTCCTCTCCTCTCCTCTCCTCTCCTCTCCTCTCCTCTCCTCTCCTCTCCTCTCCTCTCCTCTCCTCTCCTCTCCTCTCCTCTCCTCTCCTCTCCTCTCCTCTCCTCTCCTCTCCTCTCCTCTCCTCTCCTCTCCTCTCCTCTCCTCTCCTCTCCTCTCCTCTCCTCTCCTCTCCTCTCCTCTCCTCTCCTCTCCTCTCCTCTCCTCTCCTCTCCTCTCCTCTCCTCTCCTCTCCTCTCCTCTCCTCTCCTCTTCTCTCCTCTCCTCTCCTCTCCTCTCCTCTCCTCTATACAATGTATAAAATAGTAAACCACCCGCAGCCTCCCGGTTAACAGCCAACGCTCTACCAACTGAGCTAACCTGTTAATCGGTAATATTTATGAGTTAATCGTAGCGCAAAGTTGCGCGCGTTTGTCAAGGAGTTTCAATCACTGAAAAATGTAACATTATTGAAATAAGTTTTTAATAATAATATTTTGTATTCTAGTGAACCACTTCACAAGTTTCACTTCACGTCACTTCTCTTCAGTCCACGTAACATTACTACATTGTACGTTACTGCACGTTAGTTTTGTTGCGACTAAATTACACAAGATGAATAAAGTCCGTTGGTAATGGTAACAAGGTGTTTTTAGTAGTTGTAGTAGTTTGAGTGCTGACTCTGTGAGTGTGTTCAAGCTGGTTTTGGCTTGTCCCAATGTAGAGATTGCTACAGTAGTTCAATCACCAACTGAAACAATTCACCTCTACACGCAAGACTGTTCAATCAACAATGTGAGACGAGCAACCTCTACATGCATGCAAGGTAGGTCAACCACCAATGTGCGACAAGTATGCCTCTATATGCAAGCTAGTCCTATCTTCAATGTGGGACAACTATTCAGTGGCTTACATTCGGATGGTGGAGCAACCTTGCATGTATGTGTATAGTTGTCCCACATTGATGGTAGAAAAACCTTGCATATATGTGTATAGTTGTCCGACATTGATGGTAGTATAACCTTTCATTTAAGAGTATAGTTGTACCACATTGTTGGTACTAGAATATTCTTGCACGTATGTGTAATATAGAACTATCTTGCATGTAGGTTTATAGTCGACCCACATAAATGAATATTAGTGAATAGTTACCTTGTACGGAAGTTTATATGTAGCTATAGTTTCACATATTTTTTATTTAACTTTTTACATTTAGAAAGTTAAAAGTTGTTCTAAAAAAATATTATGCAAAAAAGGGAAAATCCAAGATAGAATGTTTTTATAAATGTGTCAATAACGAGGTATGAATGATTTAGCAATGAGTAGGAGAACATGAAAAAACTTGGACCATGCCTCCAGACATATAAAGCTGAAGCGTCGCATGGCGGCTTTGCAGCACTTACGTATAGGCCGAAGATTTCGACAACGACCGCGCTATCCTGAATGGCATACCGAGCTAACAAGGCTAACCCAGCGAACCAGGTCAGTGAGGGAGAAATAAGCCGGCCCCTAGACCATAAATGGCAAATTCCACGCCCCGCTTCACTGCGATCCACCAATTATTAAGATATCGACACCACTTAAATACCTCTAAATATTTTACGGACAGTCCATGTGGGATAGAATTAATACTATGTATTCTTTTGGCAATTATAGGGACACATGCGCGATAAAAATATTGACGACAACTATCCATAAGAATAACCACACAAATTTAATAATATCTAAGAAATAAACAATGCACACATATAAGTAAACAACACACAATTATTGAAACAATGCAAATGAAATATATAAACAATGCGCAAATATATAAACAATACACAATAGCTAGTTATGAAGTAAACAACACACAAATAAGTAAGCAATACAGTAAATACATTAACAGTACAATACATCGGCAATGTATACATAATAATGAATGCAAAAATATATCAACAATGGCAAAGAACTAAAAATAATCAATGCGTAGTTACGTAAACGAGATACAAATAAATAAACAGTGCACACACAAATAAACAATACACAATAGGTATTATAAGGTAAACAACAAACAAATAAGTAAACAATACAGAAGTAAGTAACAATGCAAAAAAAAAAAAAAAAAAAAAAAAAACTATGCATAAATAAATAAGCAATTCACATACATAATTGACAGGTCTGAACCCAGGTGAATCAGTCCACAGTGTTTAACAAAGTCATATTGTTTTTGTTGAAGTAACAATATTATCATGATCTTCCGGGCGGAAGTACAGTGTAATCCCTAGAAGGACTGTTTGGTGTGACTGGCGTTACACCCGACTGTGCAGTAGTCATCATCAGAGTCAGTGAACTACTGTATTTGTCATTTGTCAGTTGCATTATTACTCGACTTTGCTTTGTTAAAAAGTATTTAGTGCACCACACTAATTTTATTTATACACTGGCCAACATCGACGACAAGTCACGGTACGGCTATAACGCTATAAATAGAGTCGTGTGAAGTAGGTTGTAAAGCCTGTGCGTACCTTTAAATTTAACTGTACACTTACCGAGACCACCTCTGATCTGTAGGTAGCTGAAAAAGGGTCCACGTGCAAGTTTTGCATCATCATATCGGGCGTTTTAAAAGGAAAACAAAAATGTATGCGAGTTTAATTATAGAGTGCACGCACTAAAAGTGTGCAACATAAATACCATTAAATATGTTATTTTATTTTAATTCTATTGTTTTCTTGTTTAATTATGATATTTACCACTAAATAGTGACAATTGTTGCACACATTTTTGTTTGCACTGTAGCAAAAAATGTCACCAAGTTTAAAAAATTGTGAGACATTGTGATATTTTTTGACACCTTTCCGTTCTCGATCATATTTTTTTCTCCACGATATTGGAGTCAACCTCCCCCCACACAATGGTGAATGATCATTTCATACCAAGATCATCAATGATCATACTAACATTGGTACGGGGGACGGGACAACTTTCTGTCTCAATCAATCGAGACAACTTGGCTCCAATGTATAAACGCAATTGATAATTTGTCCTGGTTGACGGAGAAATCTTGATTGAACAGAACAATCAGTGTCTTAGAAAAAAATCAACTAGAGCACGAACAAAAACAATACCCTTGCATCACGAAGAAAACAATAGACACCAGAATTGTCAAGGTACTTTAATACTCAGTAAAGTTTCTTCTCCAGCTGACTAATCATTGCATGATACGGGTTCTTCAACTATATGGGACAGCAACCCCTTTGAAGATCCTGCTTCATAAAGACTAGAGTTAATCGCCCTAATTCACTATGACGTCACACCAAAATAATTTGTTGTTCAAACGCAAAATATTATGGTGGTCATACGGGCAAATCAACGCAACTTCACAGAAAATTGTTTTAAAATTTGTATTAATCTGGGCAAAGAAGAGGAATAACCCCCAAAGCCCTGAATATTATTTAGCACATATTACTAATACATATATATGAAAAGTAGATCATTTAAAATTAAATCGTCGTTGTATGTATTAATTATAATAAAAAATATTATAAATTGCTGTAAATAGTGTAAACAAAATTGAAAAATTGAAATTTTCTATTAGATTTGTCTCTTCTGTCCCGGCCCCCACGTAAACAAGCAGTGACGTCATAGTGAATTATGGCAATCCTTTCTATTATTTCCATATTTCTGTTAATAGAACTGTTTAAAAAAAACCGTGAAATATACATTATAGTAAATTATACTTTATTACACTTTGGTACAATTAGTTACCCATAATTATTTGTTTGTACATTGACGAGTATCGTAATCTATTACACTTTTAGCTTTTTAGGAGTGGTTTTTAAAAAACCTGTAAAATACACTTTAGAAAATTGTTGCAAATCCCGTGAAATAAACTTTAAGAGTACTATAAAGTTTAAAGGGGGAGTCTCTCTCTTATTTCACCCCGTCATGTTAATATAATAAATATACATGAACTGCATAGAGCTATTCTTGAAATGGTTGTCCAGTTGAAATACTGATTTAGCGAATAACAATGTCATTTGCATATCTCAAGATTTCAGTAGAGTGCTCCCACTATGTCCATGAAATAAAATCTAATTAGTAACTAACTAATAGAGTGCAAACAATAAATCCGTGAAAGATTAGCAATACAAAATAGTACAAATTTATGCTATTTCTATTGTTTTCTTTTGTTTAGTTAGCACTATTTTGTACTAAATAGTAAATAGTGTTTCACGGATTTATTGTTTGTACTCTAGTCTCTATTTAGGTGCTATCATTCAACCAGAACAGCCAACGAAGAGGCAAATACAAAGGAAACAATACCTCGTTACAACTTACTTGTCTAAAATAGTTACTAAATATGAACTAATAGGTAGTAACTATTTAGATTTTATTTCATTAACATATTGTAAGCACTCTATTCTTGTTTTAAGGTTAAACAACGATACAAAGCTGCACATATTATATAGTTACATGTATTGTAAATGATTTTGTACATTTTGACTCATTATTTCTTTAAAAAAAATAATCATGAGATAAGCAAACGATTTTGCTATTGACTAAATTGTCTAGACAACCATTTCAGGAATAGCTGTATCACTTTAAAGCTTATATAACAAAGATTAAGATAATGTACATAACATTTTCATTTATAGTGTATAGCTAATAAAATCATTAGAATTGCTTATTATTTGATTAGTAGATGTTCTCATATACAGTCACTTAAAAAGTCTACGACTTCTGTCAATTCCCTGTTCTTGGCTTCTTTATGCGCCCATCTATCTTCAGCTAGTCTAGGAGTAATGTTCCATCGTTCGTGGTATATTCTTTGACCACAACCTGGGCACTTCTTACCACCTACAATAAAATAACACAGTTTTGTTAATAGGTTACTAGCGATAAAACTAGTGCGAGCTGCGTTGGTACTTCTAATGTAACAGTTGTGGTAAAAATGTAAATTATCCACCGTAAAAAGAAGAGAGTACTTACTTACTCATTTCATAGTGCAATATCAGTACTAAATGTATTTGTTTCATTGGGTGATTTATTGATAGAGCATTCATCCAATCGTTATTATTAAACGTGAAGTCATCCAGAATGCATTGCACGCTCACGCTATTGCTCACATGTACATACGGGTATTCAAGCTAAAGGGAGCTGTTAAACTCAAAGTGTGTTGAGGGTAATAATATCAATAACAATAATTACATAATAGTAATAATATTAACATGCAGAATAAAATCTCTTCTGAAAACTCATGCGTTTTTGCAAATGTTTAATTTAGAGCATCAAGCAGCCATTTTGAATCTAGCTCCGAGTATCAAATATTGACCAAATATGGTGTCAAAATTATGCTAATTCGTCTGAATATTTCAAAGCATGGAACCGTGTTTCACGTTTCAATCCCCTTATGAATTTCTGGTTTACTTTAAAACTCGAATATTGTCATCTTTGAAAATGGTACGCTCAGATAACTCCTTGACGTGAAAAATGAAATGCATCCTTCATGAGGAAGATGGCTGGATTGATTTGATGTATTGTCGTTATTACCGGTAAAGGGCGGTGTCTTCATATAGGCATCCAGACAACCATAGTGAAATAAATGTGAACAGTAAACTCTTTCAATAAACTTTGGATCTTTAGGGTCTGTGATACAATCCTGACAATGCAAACAGATAAGAACATGTTATAGATGGTACATGTAAGAGATGGTACATTCAATTCACATATACCATAACATGGTATGTAAAGAGGACAATGATAATTGCAGTTGATGGTGATAATGAAGAAAGTCATGTTGATTATGATGATGATGATGATAACGACAAGTTGATGATGATGACAATGGTAACAATGAGGGTAACATGATGGTGATAATGATAATCCTGATGATGACAACAATGCTGATGATGACGACAATGCTGATGATGACGACAATGCTGATGATGATGACAATGGTAACAATGAGGGTAACATGATGGTGATAATGATAATCCTGATGATGACAACAATGCTGATGATGACGACAATGCTGATGATGACGACAATGCTGATGATGATGACAATGGTAACAATGAGGGTAACATGATGGTGATAATGATAATCCTGATGATGACAACAATGCTGATGATGACGACAATGCTGATGATGACGACAATGCTGATGATGACGACAATGCTGATGATGACGACAATGCTGATGATGACGACAATGCTGATGATGACGACAATGCTGATGATGACGACAATGCTGATGATGACGACAATGCTGATGATGACGACAATGCTGATGATGACGACAATGCTGATGATGATGACAATGGTAACAATGAGGGTAACATGATGGTGATAATGATAATCCTGATGATGACAACAATGCTGATGATGACGACAATGCTGATGATGACGACAATGCTGATGATGATGACAATGGTAACAATGAGGGTAACATGATGGTGATAATGATAATCCTGATGATGACAACAATGCTGATGATGACGACAGTGCTGATGATGACAACAATGCTGATGATGACGACAATGCTGATGATGACAACAATGCTGATGATGATGACAATGGTGACAATGAGGGTAACATTGATGGTATGATGATAACTGATGATGATGACAATGGTGATGATGAGGGTAATGATAATGATAATGACAATGGTGATGGTGATGACAATGGTGATGATGATAACAATGGTGATGACAACAATGATGATGATGACAATGGTGATGATGAGGGTAATGATAATGATAATGACAATGGTGATGGTGATGACAATGGTGATGATGATAACAATGGTGATGACAACAATGATGATGATGACAATGGTGATGATGAGGGTAATGATAATGATAATGACAATGGTGATGGTGATGACAATGGTGATGATGATAACAATGGTGATGACAACAATGATGATGATGACAATGGTGATGATGAGGGTAATGATAATGATAATGACAATGGTGATGGTGATGACAATGGTGATGATGATAACAATGGTGATGACAACAATGATGATGATGACAATGGTGATGATGAGGGTAATGATAATGATAATGACAATGGTGATGGTGATGACAATGGTGATGATGATAACAATGGTGATGACAACAATGATGATGATGACAATGATGATGATGATGACAATGATGATGATGATGACAATAGTGATGATGGTGAGTACAGATGCACACAAAAATGGAATCTGTTAAATGGTGATACCTTTGAATCAGAAGGTAATGCCCTCTTCTTACACAGAGTACAGTCTTCTGTGGGGTACCGTCTTGCACAGTCCTTGATTAGGAAATCACATACTGGCTGTAGAGATGGTTTGGATTTAAATGGTGGAGCTCTGAAACAATTGCCATATCAGGAATTATATACAAGACCAATGGATATGATGGACTGTTACAGGAGTCATATTAGGGCTTGAAACAGCAGCCTGCCAATGGCCAAATGACAGGCCTCATTGAATATTTGTCAGTCCAAAATGATCATGGAAAGCCAAAAAATATATAAAATAGCAGTCAAACAGTTGTTTCAAATCTCAAACACAAAAACTTTTGCTGGCCAATTTTTTTCTTATTTCAAGCACTGTACCACATGGTATTTCTAGCAGTGAGAGTGACATCGTTCACTGCCATCATCACAGTTCCATGAATGACTATGGGCTATTTGAACTGACTTTGTTTTCAATATCACTGTAACAAATATACATTCAACATATTAAAGTTGTTTTCATTTGAGTGGGAAACAGTACTTTATCGTATCATAGCTGTAGTTTCTAAGTCAACTTTCAAATTTTCTGTCATATCGTAGCTGTACCATTTCCCACTGCAAAAATGTCTCTATGTACGTATTGTAGTCTTATTAATATAGTTAGTTTCATATGGGTACAAAACATTAACATATTGTAGCATAGCTGTAGTTTCTAGGAAAACATTCAAATCTTCTGTTTTATTGCAGCTGCATTTTTTTTAATCCTTTATTTGTTTTTTTCTTGATTTGTTATATTGTTTATTACAATTGCTTTCAACACTTGAATTGTTACTCATATTAGCATATTGGCCTTATCCTATTTGATTATTCATTTAACCTGACAATGTTTTTTTTTAATTTTTTTTATTGCAATCATACTATTTCTCACTCAAATCATGATAATGAGTCTAACTCACTTTGGGTTTTTCCTGACTGGTGGCTGTACACACTGTCTAGCCAAATCTACTGCTTGACCATTAAATACTTTAACCAGAGAGGCAGGGAAATTGGAATCTTTTAGCTCTATACTGTCAATAATAATAAACAAACCAAAATAAGTGTGTATACAGGGGTCGGTTGTATGAAACATGGAAAGAGTTATCAGCTCCATTGGAATTCTTTAGAATATATCTGCTGGATAGGGATTTATCCCATGCATAGCACTGTCCATCCGGCACAGGTGAATTAGGGAGTAATATATGGTGTTACATGAATGAATAAATGTCCAAAAAATGAATTGTTTTGTGAGTAAACTGAAGAAAGAAATGGATGAATGGACTGATGAATGGATAGAAAAATGAGTAATTCAATGAATGAATCATCAAATGAATGAAATAGAGCCAGTAAATAGGTGATATGCATAATGGTGTGATTTAAAGACATTCCTTTAATAATAATAATAATAATAATAATAATAATAATAATATTTAATACTTGTAAAGCGCAAATTACATGTGAATATGATCAAATGCGCTAGAGACAGACACTGAGGGTGGTCACTGCCAGAGATTTGTTTACGTCCTCAGCGGTTCTTTTACGTCCACCTTATATCATAGTCAGAGTGAATGCAGACGGGACCTCCGGCTTTACGTCCTTATCCGAGAAGACGAGGCACTGAGAGAGTAAAGTATCTTGCCTAAGGACACAACGTGATCGCCCGGTCTGGGAACCGAACCCGGGCCACTGGAACCGAAGTCCATTGCCCTAACCGCTAGGCCACCACGTCTCTCTAACTACAACTACTACCATTCTTTTCAAAATTTTTCTCTTTCGTATTCAGAGTTGTGATCCCTTTGCAGATTAATAAGACAATCTGCACTTAAAAGAAGTTATGAATTATGAATAATTATGAATGTATTTGGTGACAGTGTAGTAATGAAAGAAAGTTTAAGAGAAAAATATCATATGCCCTTGGCAGGATGCAAACCCACATCTTCAGTAGAAGACGTGGGTTCAAGTCCTGCCAAGGGCCTATTATATTTTTCTCTTAAACTTTCTTATAAAAAAGTCAGCAGAGTATGCTGGTAGTTGTAGTTAAATACACCATCATGCAAATCGTCTATTGTGCACTATAATAATTAAATGAGAAAGAATGTGACAATGTCAGAAAATGTGCAAAAAAAATGAGATTCAACAAAAGCTAATACATGGGATTTTTTAGTGCTTGTATACCTGACTGCTTCCTCTGGGTAGTTATCAGGGACTGTAAGTCGCATGTCCAGAAAATAACTAAAATAAACATTAATTTTTAAAATGTTAGTCCCAAGTTCGTATTCAGTGCAATAACATTGTCCTATGGTCTCAGCGACTTAATTGGCTATACAAACCTGCTTTCCTTGATACTAATATTTATAATGCCAGCTTTTTGTTTGATCTTGAACTGATCATTGTCTGTGATTAACTTGTCTTTGATATAGCTTAACTCTTCACTGCATACTATTAATGGGTGTTCATCTATAAACTTACGTACAAATTCTACCAATAGGTATACCTGGATGATGCAGAAAAAAATGTCACTAATATGTGATTCCCACAATGGGTTTATTTTGGATTATCGTTGGGAAGGTTTTACCAAACCCAACATTGGCTTCAAATGTACCCATATCTTTCCCCCGTAAGCCTTTTCTGAATTAGATAAAAATGATGCATTGTGGTCTAACAACACCATATGTGGCATAATGAACAAAAGATGTTTGTACCAAAGCTAGACCATAATGCACCATGTTTGCTATTTCAGAAATGGTCTATTTAATGGAAACATTTCCATAGTATTCCCATCTTTGGGATTCTTTTTTTTTTCTGTAGAATGCTGTGCTATTTTTATTAGGGGTTGACTATTTGACACATGGGCATAGGGGGGGGGGGGGGGGGGGGTTGTGATTTGGTCAGTGCAAAATTTTTTTTAGCCCATGAACATGTGCACAAAAGTCAAAATAAAAAATATTTTTATTCTGAACGTGAGAGTGCATGAGTATTTTTTGGCCTTCTGGCTGTGCAGGATAACTTTTTTCAAACTCACACACCCCCTCTCTCAAAAGTAAGATGGTCTGCACTTTATCATTTAAGTCTGTACTTTTGTAAAGGACTGTGTGACAAGCATATTCATATTTGCAATGCACTCTGGCAATCACCTACATTACCCTAAATATTTATTGTGTTAGGGGTTTAAGTGTTATTAAAATGGTACAAAGTTATAAATTATACAATAACTTGCCTGTTGCTTTCCTTTGTACTGTTGTATTTCTTTATCACATGTGGCTGTCAGTTTTGCTAATAGTTTTGGTGGTAAAACACTGCTTTTCATTTCAATTAATAACAAATCATTAGGGTAATTATCTGGAAACTGCATCTTTACTGTTATATGTTTGTGTTTTGTACGTCTGAAAACAACAAAATGTACTAATTATATATAGTCATAGCCATTTTGTTGACTTCCTTGTCTACTTGATTAGATACCCAGATTTTATTATTTTTTCCCCCAGCTCTGCTGAGACATACCTATTTGAGGGTGGCATTTATTCCCAAACTCCTTCATTTAAGCAAGATACTTCATAATAGTTATACTAAATATTTCATGAATACTGTGCACAGAAAGTCACTCTATGACAATTCAAATGTCCCTTTCATGGTTGAAATCTAAAAGCTGCTGCTTTAAATATGATTCATCAAATAAAGGCCCCATCTTACATATGTCACTTCTTTGAAGGCGGAGTTAAGTTGGGGGTGATGTTACCTATGTATCAAAATAGTCAAAGAGCTATGTTTCAAGTAGTAAGCTACAATCTTGGACAACATGACTTGAGACTGTGTGCGCAAAAACGCCTATTTTGTAGTCAATGCATTTTACACATTCATGTGCATTTTTCAGACATGTGACCCCCCTCCCCCATCTCAATGTTGTTGCCTGGATAGCAGCTATCCCAAGCATCATTTCTAGGCTAAAACAACATTGTTCTGGGTGGATGGGGGCAGCAACAGCCACAAGACCAAAGAATGTACAAAAATTTGTATTTTGTCTCAAGTGTTCTGTCCAAGATTGTAGTTATGTAGTTTTGTATTTATGTATTCATAAAGCAACGCCAAGGGGGAGGGGGGTACTACCCTATATCGACTAAACGGGGATTGAAAACGCAAGAAAACGAACAGATAGCACAGAAACAAAATTGTAAACAAATTATCTAATAGAGATATGTTAACTTTTAAGTTATATTGTCATGAAATCTGTAGCTCATGTATATGCTACAATCGTTTTTTTTTTACAGAATTGGAAGACAATATATATGAGAACGAACAGTTTTATCGGTAAAAATTAAAAATTTTGATAAATTATGAAAATAACCATCGATATTTCGGATATCATAACATATTTGTCGGTCAAATTAAAAACATCGATTATAAAATTACCTCTAACAAACAAAATACTTACTTTAATCGAACTTGTACATTCATCATATGTAGTGAAACAATTTCCACTCCTGCTATATTCTCTAAAATCTTTGATTTCGCTTCCTGTAGCTCTTTTTCGATAAATTTTTGGGTTGAATCTCTGAGAGAGGTCGCCATTTTGAATTTTTACTACTTTTGTGAGCCCGCAGTACTTGAGAGCGGACTATGTATACCGGCATCCTTTGTGGGTTTGGGAGTTGAGAAAGTTGTCAAACTGAATGAATTGAATGAATAAAATATTTGTTTTTCTTTGTGGTCCTGTAGTCTGCGGTCTGGGCTTCAGTGAAAAGTGAGCCTGAAAGGTTCGCTTAACTGCGGCAGTGAAAATAAATGTAAATAATAAAATTAGTTGAAATTAAATTGTTGTTGTTGTTGTTGTTGTGCTTACATAGCGCATTTCACCACTATTTAAGGCGCATTTTACAGCCACGCCGCTTACAATCGCCGAGGGGCTAGTATGATCGTTTAATATGATCTTGAAAAGTGATAGTACAAAATTTAATCCGGCAAAAGTAATAAAAATTGATGATTTCACAACTCTCTGAAGTTGGTAATTGTTCGTCCTTTCACTTACTCAACGACACCCTGGGTTCTGGAGTGAATACTAGCCTGAGCATCCGGCTCTCTGGCTCCTTTACAGGCCCCCTCGCTCCCCCAGAAGGCCTGATACTCAAGCTTAGTGAATACCTGTGTAGATATTGTAGGTAATGCATGCGTAATTATAAGAATACAAATACACGACTTTCAAAAATGGCCGCCACTAACTAGCACATTATTGTTAAAAATAGTTTTCGTAAAAGGAAATATTTGAAAAACATACATATCAAAACTAATAATACGTTGTTGACAGAAAAAGGTTAAATCCCCTTAAAGTTATAGGAGTTTGAAAGGGTCAAAAAACACCAAAACGAGGCTACAAAGGCCTCAACAAGAATTCCATACAAATCCTTATATATTCACTCCTCCATAACTTTGTTGATATTTCGTGCAAAGTTTCAACAATTTTCAAAACTGTCTATTTCGGACAGATCCTTGACATAGTTGTACTGAAAGTATTTAGGATATAGTCAATCTTAAGAGATAATTGTTGGTCGTTGTTAGGCATTTATGAAAGTGGTGTATTATATATATATATGAGTGCGGCAGCTCAGAATCCAAACCTCTAGTGTACAGTAAAGACATCAGGAATACAGGTCAGAAATTTTGACAATACTTTCCTTAAACTCTCTCCAAGATTTTGACGGAGAAATATGTATATCTATTCACATAATTAAGAAAATTACAGAGACGATGAACATTTCAATACGGTATTGTGTTACTGACCTCAAAATTAAATGGGACTACCTAACAGATACAATGTATATCCCAAGAAATACGAAGATTGTTCTTGGTACTGCTGAGTCTGTTTTCATCCGCTATGATATTGTCCAGCTGATAGAACTTATGCTCTCCTAGCAGGTAAGAGGAGGAATGACTTTATTTCACACCGTAATGATTCAGTTGAATATAATTATCGCTATAAAGGCAGTAAATACAATCCCGGCAAAAATATTAATAATTTTCATTGTTTTTTTTTTTTTTTTTTTTTTTTTTTTTTTTTTTTTTTTGCTTTAACGGAATCAGAATTTTAGTTTTGTGTTCTTGCTTCCAAATCTAAGAAAGAAATTCTTTAAAAAAAAATTAAAATTGGAGATGGACTGGAGAGGACCTTTTTGCTTTTCTTGGGGGGGTGCACGTGCACCCTGTGCTCCCCTTTTGGTTACGGCCCTGAGTCATTCCTTCTCTAACCTCATAGTCTCTTGTGGCTTCGTAATCATCTACGATTTGCGTGTCTCGCAAATCAAAACAATCAAAAACCCGTTAGTATACAAATAATTACATCTAAAAACTCATGGTGCCCATACATCTGTTCTTTAAAGAAAACACGAAACAATGATCTGACATTGTCACTGATATTGGGCCATTTAAAGCCAACACATGTCAGTCACGACGGGGGCTAAAAATTCACCTGTCAAGCAGTTTGTCGGGTCAGCGGGATACCGTCATATTATTTGTCATATTAGATAACACATACAGAGAATCTAAACAAAGGATGTCATCTTAGACATGCAATCGCGGAAATGAGATACCAAGAAATTAAGAAAATACAAGTTTTTAAAGGGCACAGAGATATAAATAAGATCAAAGCGCATAGCCAGCTAGTCTCTTTCGCAGGCTTCAATGTGAACTTGTGTTGCGCGGTCGTGGGATTCCTGTTTTTGTTTTCTGTCACGGTCTTAATTGTAACGGAAGTCCGAAGGATGAAATAAAAGTTGCTTGCGGATACAATAGCATGGTTGTAATTGTAAGAAAAGAAAACAAAACTATCCTCAAATTGATTCTAAGTCAGGAAAATATTAAAGATACAAAGAAATTAAAAAAAGAATACATAAAGAACAACCACACGCCGACAAAGTGTTGCTGGGATTGGGCATTACAAAACAGGACGAACCATCAAACTACATTGGCGAGGTTTTAAAAACAAACAGTTCAGAAAAAAATAGTTGTACGAATAGTTGTCAAATAAAAATCTGTGCATTTCGTAAGCCCGAGTCAATCGTGAGAATTGGATACACCTATTCAAAAAAAAAAAAAAAAAAAAAAAAAAAAAAAAAAAAAAAAAAAGCAAAAAACAAAAACAAAAAAAAAACAACTAAAAATAACCACAACAATAAACAAACAAAAAAGACAAAAAAGAATCTCAGTAACACACCCGAAAGGAATAATGGGTTTTCAACATCGTTGTGAAATAAGTAGCAATAAAGGTTTGTACAATGCAGTTATGTATTTACATAAAGTAATTGTTAGTAACTTTTGCCCATAATTAATCTCAGTCTTGCTTCTCTTATTTTCCTTGATAACCTTTTTTTTAGAAAAGGTGCATACTTTTCCAATTGCTTTAACACAATATCTAAAAACATTGGATGTTTGTTCCATTACAAAATCTAAAAATAACTTAAGAGAAAAGATATGCAAACAAAGCACTTGAACAAGGAAATATATAAAATTGTTACGTTTTCACGATAAGTCAAATTAAGACAGAATTTTCAATTAATTGAGATATACCTATAGATGGTTTTCAACCATCCCCAGGAGACAATTTAAACAAAAGACATGCGAGCCATGCTGGTGGACTTTTCAAAAGAAAACTGCGCCACCATGACTGGTGGACCCTTTTGTTCCACTCACACTCCTGGGAATGGTTGAAAACCATCAATTTCTAAAAACGTTGTCAAGGAAAATACGGGAATACCGGATTCCGGATGTAGATTTCACGACCGAAAGGTACGTACAGTACTGTGGACTACCGATTATTGATAAGAAATATGCAGTAGTTTTATTCAAAGAGAACATCTCCGATAGTCGATAAAATGGTATGTGTGTATCTTCTGTAGCTATTCATTAAATAACCGTTACCCATAGACCTTTTCAGTCGTGTATCGAACATCCGCAATCCAGTGTCCGTCATTCTGGCCGTCAATTGTTTTTTTTTTGAAATAGGTGTATGTGGTGTTAGGAAAATTATACTCCAAACTTAGGGATCACCGAAATGACGTCGCGTTTTGTGCAATCATTTTTGCTAACGATATGTTTAATAAATTCCACTGACATATGATGTTGTAAACTAATCTTTTCTTTACTTCTACTCACAAACATGAAGAACAGAACAAAAACTTCAAATCAGAAGAAACAAAACTTTTCTCTTTGTAAAGAGGCCAGTGATGTGCACAAAATAACACAGGAAACCCGTCAGCTCTCCTCTGACGCATGTACTGTTCTTTCGGGTGAAGCCAAGGAGGTACAATCAGGGCACTATGCCCCATATTAATGTATCCCCCTTCACTAACGTGTCACTATATTCCTATTCACAAACTATCTACACTCGATTCTGCATATAAAATGTATCTGTATAAAAGTTACCCGTACATTTTAGGAATCAGTATTAGGTAGTGCGCCGAGGAAAATACTGACAAATAATTTGTGGAACATCTTTGCATTTGTTTTTTGGATATTTCAGTGCGTTGCTCTAGAGAAGACTGGAGACGATGAAGTGACGGCTAAGAGTGCAGTATAAAGAAGAAGAAAGAAGAGGAAGGAGGAATAAGAAGTAGAAGAAGTATAAGAAGAAGACAAAGAGGAAACTCCATGCTCTCTGGACTTCTTTGTTGAAGAACATTTAATCTCAAGTCACAACAAACATTCCGCGAATGACCGGTACACACTTCTAGCTAATCAGGTTTTGGCAAGGTGGTAAGTTGTTGAACAACTTACCAAGACTTGATGATTTCTAGAAGAAATTCTATTCATAATTCTTTGAAAAAAGGATCCTTATGTTGTCACCACAGAAAACATGTCTAGAACAAAGCCCTATTGTTTTAAACCACTTTGCTAATAAAATTCAACAATAAGAAAGATTGTATTGTTGTATTAGTGTATCGTAGTACAAAGGATTTCTAATAGTGAATCCCAGCACCAGTTCTGGCGCGTGCCGATACATCGTTGACATATGTCTGATCACAATGCTACTATTTGTGTTTGCACAACAGCTAAGAGATACTGGTTCAGTTTGGACGCTCGCTTTGAAATCAAGCTATTCAGAAATAAAAGAAATGTCAAGAGAAAAATATCATATGCCCAGTTGGCAGGACTTGAACCCATGTATTTGTTATTCTAGTCCAACGTGTTGGAATGAAAAAAAAATACAGAAGACATGGGTTCAAATCCTGCCAAGAGTATATGAAATTTTTCTCTTAAGATTTCTTTCATTACTACACACCGAACGCATTTATAAATTACCACTTTAATAATAAAGAAATAATATCTACATTGTAGATATTTAAAAGTAAATTTGTAATGATTGAGCATAAAGATACTTGGTTTTTATACACACTTAGAAGATCCAGAATGATGGAAACAAAATTATCTACAATATAGGTATATATATGCATGCAGCTGCATTCGTTGAGAGGAAGAGATATATTTGGTTGGATACATACCAATCCAACAATCCAATCCAACATAGAGAAATAAAATTTACAGTATAGATATTATTCCATTCGCACAGAACGTCGTATCCCCTTGCCTATTTGAACAGGGCAATATACTAGTTAATATAAGAGCGTGCGCACACTTCGCCGAATTTGATTGAAAAGAATTTATCAATTTATTTTCTACTTACTGGAACTTTGTAATTATTGGTTTTATTGATCAGGGAGATATTTATTAATTTCTTGTACAATGTGAAAAATCCTGTCCGGTGATTGTTCCAAATATAAAGAAAAGATGTACAATATGTTACATGCTTTCATTCTTTCAAGACCATTGTGATTAGCGGGGAGACGTACTTTAATACCTGTTTTAATTGGGCACACTTGAAAGCACAATTATTTTGTTAAGTTACTTTGAAAACAAACAAACTAAAACAGAAATGTACTATTTAAGGACGATTTTTTCTTCCCGCCGCACATCCAAATCAAAAGCTGGAAATAATCAGAAACAAAACTTATAATATGCAACTCAGGGACAAAAGTAACCATTACAACGACCAATTGAAAATGACTACAGAATGAACTACATAAATCAGGAAAGAGAAAATATCCAGGAAAAACATAAATATATACATGTGTTAATGTTGGGAAAACTGCAAACCGACTAAAAAAATGAAAGACCATGGAATATAAACATGATGAATCCTCTCTGAGTGTAAAAAGAGAATTGCTATATAGTAGAGGTTACGTTGTCCATTACGAATTAAAAGTCCAAGTCAATAATCCAAGTTAAAATACATAACCACTTGACTTCTTAAAGCACTGGCATTTGCTTATATAGTAAGAATAAAATATTTGGAAATTTCAGTAAAACTTCAATATCTTGTAATTGTCATATCTTGTCATCAAGTCTTTAAATCAAGAGTTTATTAAAAAAGACTATAGATTTGAATGCCTGCCGACGACACGCTTACACACACAATAATCTATTGTTCATGCAAATTCAACCTTACTTAGGAATTTAGTGAGGATCGAATCCCTAATTTCTAAAAATTGGTCGGGCAGGATGTGTCAATTTTAAAGAAGTTGGAAGCTGGCTCGTTCGAGGAAAGGAAGCGGACGATGGGCTTACACTCTAAACACTCTTTTCATCAAAGCTTTTTCTTAGCTATAGTGTATTGACAGCACAACATACAGAGCACTAAAATATTGTAACAAGGTTGTAAATGGTTCGGGATCAATGGTTCCCATCAAATGCATCTGACAAATTTGTCCCAGTTTTGATTGACCTATATAATCTACTTAATATCTACAATCGGAAACTTTTAAAAGGACCTTGAGCACGACAAACTTTCGGCACTGAAATGTGGTACACAGGCCCGGAACAGCTCAATAGTATGATGTGAACAAGGTTTCATAGGATCCGCGTACCTCAAAATCTAAGTTGTTTCAAGACTACTTCCAGACCGAGTCTAAAAAATAGCATATTCTACTACAAAGGGTAAAATTGTAAATTGTACATTCATGTACATTGTGCAAATTATACCTCAATAAAAATCACTGAGTTTACAGAGTCTCCCTCATTAAAGATTACTAACACAGAACACGCGTTTTCCTAGCTCCTACCAGGCTAGACTTTAGACACGCGTATGGTCAATTAGTCTACGGACAGTACGTAATTGTACATAACGGACAAAACGTTTTTCGTTGTCTTGGTATCTAATTAAGAACAACAAAACGAACTGGCGGAGGAAAAACAGCTCTCTCAGAAACCCTTAGCCTCAATGAAGGGAAAAACGGAAAAATATAACTTAACGAAAACTCGTTTAAATTAAACCTGCATGACTGTCAGTAAAATATACTAAATTCATTGTACCTGCTGAACCTAACTCTTGTGGGTCAATTCATCTATTGTTCAACAAAATAAAAGGTCTTATGTTTGCCAACAAACACTTGGAGCGAACAAACGCAGAAAGCAAAATATAACTCGGCTTATAAACTTTATTTAACTGACGCTAATTTTGCGACCATTTATAGTATAATACTAGTCTACCTAACAGGTAGCAAAATGCTGCCTTAGATCTTTGCTTAAATGAATTGAAATTTTTGTTGTTACAAAAAATCTAAAGCAAGTGAGTCATGGTTGGATATTTTTTTTGTGATTGCAAAAATAAGCTATTTTAAATCGTTTTTCCTCCCTCGGCGAATGTTTGTTCGAATTATCTTTTTTATAGACATCTAGAACAGGGATTCAGCTACAATACTGTGTTTTAGAAAGTTGTTATAGCGCGTATTTCAAGTATAAAAGCTGTACTAAAAAGGGCTTTCTATTAGCAAAGACGGGTATTTCACAAGTGAGTCGTGAAAACTTAAATTGGGTCTAGCTGGCGAAGACCCCTTTGATGCACATCTTTTTCGTTTTTCACTTTTCTTTCTTTCGAAGTCGATGTTTCTCAGTTCAGAAACCCTTAGACCCTATTTAAGTAGTCACGACTCATATCTTGATTGGCACTCTAAAAAAAAGAAACAAACAAGTCAATGAATAGACCTAGTAAATGCATAAAGAAATGAACAACTACAAGTATCTTATTTCAATTATACTGCAAAATAATTGACGACTACAACAAGTGACACGAATAGCGACCGTATATCTATTTATATATACGGACGGGATGCATGACAAACTAATCGTAATCAATGTAAACCTTCGTCTACCTTAGCCTTCTTAACAAATCCTTGCTTTTACTTATAGTTTTGTACCATTATTATGCGAAATATTACAAATAATAGAACAAACAGTCGCACTTCAAACGATCTCCAACTCAAGCTTTTAAAAGAAATTATGATATATTTTAGTTATACGATAAAACTTTCCTAATGTTATCACTTGTATTTACTCCAAGTAATTACACATCGGGCGTCTTGCACAGTAATCGCAGAAAAAATAAATAAATTTGACATATAAAGACACAGAGTTTCACTCACCTTGACCACAAACAAATCCAAGCACGAGGAAGACTTTGGTGTCGAATAACAACATACGAGGCGCGCAAGGGACGTAGGTAAACGAATTTGCGGTGCATTATGGGGTAAAATCGAGATTTTAACTCCCTTTACAGATTAGGGTTGCTGCCTTGCTCGCTCGCTTCAGGCTCGCTCGCTGCGGCAGCAACAAGGAGACAAATGACGTCAGCACTTTATAAGCATACAAAGAATCGAACGTAGCAATACATTGAATGAGCATGCATAGATGCATAGAAATGCTGAAGTTTTTGTTGCTCTGCTTCTAATATCAATAAAATCCAGCATTCCCATTAGATAATTGACTCCCGACTGGCCCCTGGATGTTCGCTATTGTTTTTTAGTTTCCTTCATACATATGATCACGTGGTCACTATAGTTTATCGAGACCATGCAATGCACCAACACGTTTTTTGCGCTTTTTTTGACTCCATATGAGCATCGCAGCTCCGTCAATACCTACGCCCGCATATCACTACACAGTAGGTAGTATCTATAATATATACGAACCACGAGTTATTTTACGATGAAAGTAAAGTCTAAAAGTCTTGATTTCCGGCTCGTAATTCACGAATCCTGCATAACTCTACATTAGTATGAAAGCTAGTCAACATCATGTTACACTCGGACTAGCTTTCATAGTAAGATAATGTGTATAAAACTGTCAAATCGACATGCTCCTGCATAACTCATTAACGAAACAAGCCTAGTTTTACGAATTACAAGCCAGTGTGCAATGCAACGCCGTCGGTTTCTGTGAGAAGACATTATGGTGGAGGACTACCAAAGCTTATTAAAGTAGATTTTTCTTCCCTTTTTTTAAATGTTGATTGAAGCCGAAACATGATAAAAAATAAAACTAACAATCTCACTTCCTAAACTGCATCCCCTTCCTAAATTACTCTATGTCGCAACTGAGCTGAATTTATAGCTAAAACCAAAGTTGATCCGGCGAACACAAGTATCTAGTGTTTTATGAAATGAATAGGTATGAGAGCGATTTTCATATGATTTGATAGGAAAGTAGACCATTTAGCTAGTAGCAATGAGACTACAGTAGTGTTTAATATCTATTCTGATGAAACTAGTCCAAGACACAAATGTTACATAGATCCACTTTATTCAGTATCGTGTACGTTAGCTTATCCACTGCATTGCTATGGATGTCCCACACTTCAAGTCTAGTCTAGACAGGTCCAAGACTGTTAGCATTGTATATTAGTCTGTTTATCTTTTTCGCGGTCATAAAAAATACTCTGATGACGCCCGAGTTAAAGGATAGTAGGCAAGAAACTAGGGGAAATCAAACTTGGCTGTTTGCTAAGGCAAAGTATAAGGTATTGAATGATTGGCTCAAAATTACGTAGTTAGAGCAACTACAACTACTATTTACAGAAAATACACAGCACTGGAACCACTCAGTTTTTAATAAAAAAATGACAATAATCGCGGCCTCCTCACTTTTTGTGCCAAGAAATATAATAAAATGAGTTTAAACATATATTTTGCTTTTTCTTTATGTCATCCCCCACACACTTGTTTAATGTGCTCCGTAGTCCCTGACAATTTTGTGTTTGCTGGAATACAGGGGCCGGTTGTACGATGCATTGAGTAAAGTTATCCACCCTATAGACTTTATTTAGAATTTGTCGGTTGGATAGGGATTTATCCGACGGATAGCGCTGTCCAGACTTAGTATAACTGGCGCCAGAGCAATAATCTTTGATCTGATTGCTGCGCGCAATCATAAAAGACAAACATTGAATTTCTTCTGTCAATATAAAGTCAAATATATACGACGTGCGAAGAGACCGTTTTTAAGATTACTATGAATGGTAACTCAAAACACTCATGCAATCCAATGTAGTATTGTGCACAATCTTTTTACAAAGCAAACAAACATTTAAGGGTCCTGATTACTTAAGCAAAAAGTCATCACGATTTTTTCTTAGAAAAATATTTTATAGAGAATTTATCAATTAATCGAAAAATGGATAGAAATCTATATGGTCCCGAGCCCGTTTTCGAGATAAAAATTTTTGAACGAAACCATGTTTTGACATTTTTGAAGAACAAATGACGAAAAATGCATTTTTCACAAAAAAATTTATTACTCAAAAACTAATAAAGCTATTGACGTAATTTTTACAGGCAATCTCAACCAGACGGTATTTTACACAAATATGGGAAAATAAATTATATATGTTTTAAAATTTTGTCAAAAATTTACAGTTTTGTTGTCGACTTTGACTTAAAATCGCTTTGAAAAGTGAAACCCTAAACCACTTACCATCGCGTGTAATGTTGAAAAGTCATCAGGATTTTTTCATATCTTGTCAAAAGAAAGATTTTTACAAAATCTTTCAGAAAAAATGAAGAAAAATATAGAGTCCCGCGCAAAAAATGAGGGTTTTGGCTGGTTGAAGTATGATTTTCGAAGGCTCCTTGTGTTATTCTTATGTTGTCTTCTGGCGGGATTTGGCGCGCGCGCGGCGTTCTCAGCGGTAAATTGCTCGCGGGCACATGTTTCAAGCGTCGTTGTTGTTCTAAAGTAGTCAGGACCCTTAAATTCAGTCAATATGAAAAAATTAAATGTAAAGAGTTCTAGACCGAGCTCACAAAAAAAGACCTATAGCTAGGAGTTGGACTTAGGGGATAGCATGGCAGGCAAACTCGTCCATTCAAGCTAAACCGTTTTAATCCACGATTTTAAAGAACCCAGAAGCCACAGTTTTAATGAACATGAACAAATATACAAGTCCACAAAGCGTTTCATATCCAAAAATCCCAATTGAAAAAGGCGGGTCAAATCCACACATACATCAGCATACTAGCAATATCCAGTTTCTGTTTATTTATTGCCTATGTGGTAAGACTAAGCCATAAATACGACCCTTTCACTAAAACAAACGCGTAATTATTACAGTCAATAAGAACTAAAGTACACAAGACAGCGACCACTATGTTACCATGATTAACAGTGTTTAGTATGAGGTACTCAAGAAGGGTCAACCAGCCAATTGTACTTGTAATTGGTCAAAAGACTCTATTACCAGGGCGGTTCGTAATCTATTAACGGTGAACAAAATACACTCTCAGCATTAGAAGAACGAATAGTGACCGAACAAAAACCTGTAATTAAGGAATCTATTAGTGCACAATGTACGACTTGTGGCCATTGTCGTTAACAATGGAAAGATCGTGTACGGAGAATAGCTTATTATGCATAATATTCATCAACACACACACTTACATACCAAAAACAGCTAAAAAACTAGGCCAACCGATCATTTCTAGCTAGCTAGATTACCATAACTTTATGAATAGTCACTCTCTTTAGTGATCGAGTAATTGCGCGCGCTTCGACTCGTTACGATCGCTACTGTCATTTTCACGTTGCTGAGATCACCAGGTGTAGTCCACCACCTCATTGCGCATGCGTCATTCTCTTCGCTAACTCGTCAATAAATAATAGCGAAGTGTCCACAGTAAAATTTAGCCAGATGGTTTCCAAACAATTAAGCGGTTAAAAGAAACACGACCTTAAAAACTACTGAGTTATAGAGTGTTCTAAGATTGTTTTTATTCTATGAAAAATCAGTTTTATTGTGGCGAAGGATTTGAGGGGTTTTCTGCGACGCAAAGTGCGTCTGAGGTTTTTTGACGACCTCTTATCTTGAAAGTCGACTCGTTTTTTAACATTATCTTTTCTATGTAATTCCCTTAAAAGATAAAGGACTCGACCACAGACTATTCAATCAGATTGCGAGGATTTAGGGTAGTAGAGAGTATTGTGCGAGCGAATTGGATAAGTTCGCCGCTCTAGACGCTGATTTCATTCACACTTTTAACTCGTGCGATCATGAAGGGGATATGCGTAGAAAATTAAAGATCACATTAATTTTTAAGCCAAACAACAGGCTTGTGAGGAAGACAACGAGAGACATAACAATTGTATGGTTTGGCACACGTCGAAACCACGTTGAATTCTCAATGCTCCGAATCAAATTGAATAGCAATATTTCCAACACTTAAATTTCAAACATTCATTGCCTTTTTAAAGACACAAACACGTTTAACGATTGCTATGAATGACTCTGACATCTTTTCAAACGTTGAATTTCTTTTCAAAAACCAATTTTATAAAAAAATAGTTTTTCTTTTTTTTTTAAAGGATATATTTCTTTTCAGTTTCTTTAAGCATTTTTTTACAATTAAAGAAACTCTTTCGTTCTAAAGCCCTCAACAAAGACCTATCTTGTATTGCGTAGTTTAAAAGTCTTCTAAGGAGAAATACATATTACAAAATATTGAGCTCGTTTTTCTTAATCAGTTGAAAGAAATGCCCCAAGCCAGCTTGGTTATCTGGTTTAGAATAATGAATTATAATTGATCCTTATATAGAATTTCATAATTATTCTTTGGATAGAGTTGTACGCCTTTGGTTAAATTTAACGGCGTCTTTGGCCTTATCCCTGAAAAAAAGGTTTTATAAAGAAAGATCATATTTCTGAAAAGCTCTAACTTCAGTCATAAAACTAACTAAAAAATAAAATAACTTTCCGTATAGCATTAAAAGTAAGACATATAGCTCATTTATTTAGACCTGTGAAGGACGCCATCTTTCATGGAAATCTATAGGTAAATCTCATGGATGGATGTAAACAATAGGTTATTGTTTAGCCTTAACCAATGAGATTTGCGAAGCCCCTCAAGGCCTGGCATAGAATTAACACTGTATAGTCGATATATATAAAGTAGAGCATAGCAGAATCTAATAACACTTTCTGTATAGCTATCTACACAGACCATCACAATGAGCATTAAAGATATCGACAAAAGTTCGGCGTTTACAATCCCCACAGCGACGACAATTCGTTTTCCTATAACTACTAGCGAAGATAATCCTGAAACAGTGAGAACTACTACAAAATATCCCATACTATCACCTGTTATCACTCAGACAAGACGACGTAGGGCGGTGAGCACTGTAAAGCAGAAGGAACCTGCAGTTGTGGCAAGACGAAATGCCAGGGAACGAAAGAGGGTAAAGCTTGTCAACGACGGATTTGTGAGGTTGAGAAAACATGTACCCACTGACCCGAAGAATAAGAAGCTTTCCAAAGTGAAGACTTTACGAAGCGCAATCGATTATATCCGCCATCTACAACATCTGCTTAGTCAAGCGAATAAACACCAGTTACACAGTGAATCTGAGATCGATACAGCTGCTAGCAGTTCGACTATTGAGTGGATCACTACTACAGATCTCGTAAGTACAGCCAATCACTATGTTTCCCGCCATAAAACAACAACTAATGCTTGAGCTATCGCGCGGTTTAGGACGCAAAGTACAACCTTCAGCTTCACTATTCCTCCTCAAAATTTGACAGCTATTTTCGCGCTCTTTTATCATCATAATTTCGCAATTCTTTTTGCACTATTTTTTCGTTAAAAAGTTTACAATTCTTTTGGTGACCTTTTAGCCTTCCAACGTAATGATTTTATTTTTCATTTCTCAAATTTTATTTTTCTATTCTCACATTTTAAAAAGAGTACGTTTTGGCGATTTTTGTTAAAAAAAATAAATAAATAAAAAATTAGACGATACATCATTTTGACTAGATTCTATTTTTTCCTAATTTTTCTCTTCAAATTTATCAGCATACGTCGATCTCTCTTCATTTTAGATTCAATAAATTCATATAATTTAGCACGAAAATATTTATAACTAAAGACCGCTTTTAAATTTCATTTTAGAAAAAAAGTTCGTACTTTCGTGATTGTGAAACTGTAAGCTTTTTGAATTTGTTTTTTTTTATTTTGAGGATATTTCGAAAATCCTGAAAAATGTTTTGACAGTCTAAAATTTCATCATTATAGACCGGCAAATGTTTCATTTGAATACTAATTTGCGCTCAAAGATTCAGTATTTTGAATCTTAGAGTCTTTAAAACCCTTGGTAATCTTAATTTGTTAAAAAAAAACAGGTTATATTTATTTATAATGCAAAAATATAAAAGTTTTTGCACTAAATTGAATTTGTAGTTCGATTTTTAGAATACACTCAATTTGACAGCTACTGATACGTTCGCAGATATTTCTTCATAGATATCATTTTTAGCTCTTTTTTATCAATTTTAACTGAAAAACTCGGATTGTAATAAAGCCAAGCGCTTGGTGTTTTATGTTATATCATTTTCGCTAGTTTTTGTACGTATTTTATTTGACATCTTATTTATTTGTTTTTCAATTTGAAAAGACGCCATACGCGTGAATTCATTCCCGTTTATTCAATTTGATTTTCTTCTTCTACAAAAAAGCCATAGTTTAGAAATTCCTACATTTAAAATTCTCCAATTAAAACTACTCAGTTGTCCTGCTTTTTCTAACCAAACCTAGCTTTAACAGTACTTTTGGCGAGGTTTTATTCAATAGTTTTTGGTGTCGGTTTTGTTTGGTCATCTCCAGGGCAGCGTTCCTAAGCACTTTGCATTCGCTACAAAAAAAAAAAAATCTGAATAGCGGGTTCCACTGAACGATCTCCAAGCTAGCTAGTGAACTATGTAAAAGAAGCCACATACAAAGTCATTTTTCACTCTAACTCTTGTTAGAATGAATTCTCTTAAAAGACACTTGGTGGGAATTGTTCACTGAATATAAATTATCTCGTTCTGAACTTGAATACAAATTGAAGAGAATTATTCGTGTAAAAGACTGAAAAGTAAATTTGGAATTTCTTGAAAAAATAGGATCAAACGATAAATGAATTTAAACTTAAGTCATTGTGAAAGTGCTTTATTAATATAGGAGAGGAGTTGTTCTGTGAGCTTTAAAGGCAAACATTAGATATTGCTTGAGCTATTAGCCAAGGCGAACTGTCAGATTAACTAATACGCAGAAATTGTGTTCCTTCATTTGTTATATTCCCTTATGCGCTGTTCCGGTCTAAATGAACTGAAATTTTATTATTAACTTATCAAAGACGGGCTCTAAAAAGAAGAAATACAAATTAAAACGATGTTTTCTTTGCACCAAATACAAAATAAGATTTTCCTTTTTTTCAGCTTACGCGAAAACTGAATTGTAAACAAGTTTTTGTTTTATTTGAGATCGCAAAATACGCCTGCTTTTTCCTTGTAAAAAAAGAAATGTATTTCTTAATATTGTTTTGAAAAAAGTGTTAAAAATCGACTTGTTTTTGCTTAAATTAGGATAAGCAATGTTTCTTGCTTTTGACAAAATTCTGAGAATGAATTGAATTTTTAAGGATTTTTTGATACCTAAAGTAGCTTCTAAAAATCGAAGAACGTTTAAAGAATGGTATAAAAAAAATTCAAAAAGAACAAAATATAATTATAATGTTGTATTCATAATCAGTTTTTTTTTTGCTTTTAGAAACGAGAAGATGATGAATTCAGCAAACAACTTTTTACGTTTACAACACAGCAGAGACCACGAAGTACAGAGCCAGCAAACTCTTATTAAACCACAACTGAATTTGTGAAATTTTTAACTCGAAAACAAAGAAAATATTCAACGTAACAAGATAGGAAAGTGCCCTGAATCTTCTGGTAGCATGAGGATCTACCAGCGAGCTGTCAGAATCAATGAACAAGACGAGACTGAAGACAATGGATGGATGTATATAACAAAAAGACGCCCAAAAATCTCCACTGACAAGAACGATATATTTATAAATAAAATACCAAATGAAAATCCCTAATAATTGAGAAAAAAGGGGGAAAAGTAATATAGAATATTATATATATATGTAAATTATATAGAGCTACAAGATATAAAATATAATTTATACAACTAGTACGTAGACATTTTAGTGTAAAGTTCGTCGTTTCGTTTAAGATCAATAATTTTGATCTGAATAAATTCTTCAATAGTAAAATACAATGTTATTATATTAGTTTGAAACGATGAAAAATGTTTCATCCACGAAATGAAGAAGATAATCCTGTTTATAAGGAAAAGGGGAAATTAAGTTTCTTTTGCAAATAATAAAGAAAAGATATAAAAAGGTGAGCAAAATCGGACCAAAACAGTGCGCTTAAAAATCACTCTGTATTTCTGAAGAAATTATTACAAGAGCTTTTTTGTCAAAACAATATTAACTTGAGCTAAAAAAGCTCTCTTTGAATAGACTTACACGCTTGTTATGCAAACGGAAGCACGATTCGATGAAAATTTTAAAGCATTGTGTAATTCTTCCGGACTTTCAAACTCCTAGACAAAGGATAGCAAAAATTGACTCATTTTCGTGCGTCCACTAATTCACGATTTTTTCTCTCTAGTCTAAATGTTTCGTACGACACCTACTAATAAGAGACATATCAAGTAAAACGTGAAATATCCGTAAAGTAAATATTTTGTATTTGCTCGATATAAAAGAATGAAATGCGCTGTGTGTTTTGGGTATTTAATATTCATGTTCTATGAAAGACTTGAAGATCATGTTTCCACGACTTAAGATGGACCGCATTATTCTCAAATCTATTTTTTCAATGTGGATTAACTCGAGCCGTTAATTCATAAACTTTTTCTCAATAAACAAAAAATAGCTGGACATTCAAACATTCATGAAACATTGCTTGGTTTAGTGAATCGGTCAATTTGTTGTACTAGAGAACGCCCAAAAATTCATTCACGTTCTGAGAGTTAGAAAATCCCCATTGATCTTGAAAGGAAAAACGCGATTTATTCGGATCTTACAAATTGCCCGATAGTGGATTGTTTTGAAAAATGTGCTTTTTTATTTGTCTTGAGGGTGAATAGAAGTGTGAAAATACATTTAGTGTGCACGTGTGGAATATAGAATCTTTAATCATGAAATCAACTATAGTCATGTAATTACATAGTCCATAACAATAACAGCGGAATTACATATTCAAAGCTTTTGTGAGCACACAAACTAACGATTACTTGAGAATCAAACTGAGCGACTGAAAGGAAGTGAGCAAACCTAACCATCGGGGAGTCTCTGATCATAGAAAGTACAAGAAAAACATACCTGGAAATTGAATGAAAAAAATAAGTAAAAAAAGGAATCAATTAAAGTTCATCTTATAACATTGAATCTAGTACAATGGAATCGATATGACAAGGACAAAAAATCGAATTGAAAATCGGACATAAGCTCCTGCGTAAAAAAATAGATAAATTATCCAAGGAAAAAGATTGCAAAATTGATATAAAAAAAGCTTTACAGACTCGAATAGAAATCAGTTTTTGTGTAGAACCAAAAAGTAGTTCAAACAAAATAGAAAAGTCAAACAACAAAAATTAAACCGAATTTAGAAGGAAATATCAGTTGTACCCACTTTGAAAAGCAAGCGGGATGTCAGATAATAAAATCTTTCAACAATGAAAAGCAATATATGTATATAGGAAGAAAATTTCTTTAAAAAGTTGATTGAAAACGATGAGATTTGTCAAAACGTTTGAATGAGCAGCATTAACACGAAACTAGGAAAAATCAAATTTTTGACAAACACATTTATTGAAAAAAAAAGCAGATATTGTTATAGAAATGTGGAAAAACAAAAAGAGAATAACAAAATTGAATTGTAACAAAATGAAACAAAATTATTGAAATCGAAACATTTAACTTCTATGAATTGTTAGGACATGTAGAAAACCTTTGGAACAAAAACAGTTGGAGTTGACAAAAAAATTTTAACTTTGCCAAAAAATAAAATTAAAATAAAAAACTAAATAAATAAAAATTAAAAAAAAAACTAGATGTAACAATTATGAAGCAGATAGGAAATAAAGTTGAAAGAATGCCCAAATTGTTATAAATGATTAAGAATTTTTATATCAAATATGAAGATAAATGTAGATCTGTAAAATCAAAAAACAAAAAACAAAAAAAAAACAAAAAAAAAACAAAAAAAGAAAAGAAAAGAAAAGAAAAGAAAAGAAAAAGAAAAAGAAAAAGAAAAAGAAAAAGAAAAGAAAAGAAAAACGTTGATGCAAAAATGCCACAGTTCTGAAAACAAATTAAAATTTAGCTAAAGACAGACAGCAGTTTCCCATTTGCGACAGCACTTATTAATTGAATTTGTTTAAATTTTGATCAGTTAAATCGATCTCAATAAACAAACGAAAACTTATATATCTTTAAAAAATATTTGTTGAACATGCAAGGTATTCAAGCTTATTAAAGTTGCAAAATATTCCAAGACTTCCAATAGATCAATTTCATGTTGAAAACAAATTAAATTGTTTACAAATTTTTTTTTGTCTAATCGGGGTAGAAGCAGGATTTTTAGTTTGACGTTTTTCACTACATATTACTATTTTCATAGCTCTGAACTGCAGAATATTACCAAAACCTTCATAGGCTTCAAAAACTCTACGTTAATTTAGATTAGTTAAAGTAATAATTATTTTGAAATAAATGTTTCAATATTTCTTTCTTGTTTTCTTTTCTTTTTCTATAGCTCCCTACTTGTGGACTTCAAAAGGTGCCATCCCATGCAGCGATTTATTTTATTTATTTATTTTTTGTTCTCTAGCAGCGTCAACTCTGTGAAATCTTTCACAAATTTTTTCCTCATAATTGTTATTTACCATCAAAGAGAAATGCAATATTCGTTTGCAAAGCATTTAGAAGTATCACATTTGCGAGAAATAAACACTTAGTTCACCATCAAATATGTCACATATTAAAATAGCAATATTTCAAAGCAGTTTTCAGGAATACTGCAGCATGTGTTGAATTTTTGAAATGAAATGTTTTTCGCATGAAACGGAGGCTCAACGATCATGCTTCGCCTTCTCACAAAAAATTCTTATTGAGTTTTAAAGCTATCGGATGGAAATTGTAGAATAACATCACAATCAATATGCAAAATTATGACTGTGTTTACACTGTTTTTACATGATCAATAACAATCGAAAACATCCCGGAATCCGATGCAAAAATTCAGAAGCTTATAAACATATTATCAATAAAACTTTATGATATTCCTTTTTTTTTCTTTAGTCGAGTTTTTACAGTAAACTGCCATCAAAAGCATCGAAGCTTCAAAACTTGGCAAAACTAAAAAGGACGACGATTTGAACAAACAAAAGAAAAATATAATAATAATAATAATAATAATGAATAATAATAACAATAACAATATTAACAATATTTTATATAGATCAATATCCTCTAGAGTTCAACAACGCTTTACAATACATTTTATCAAATACTTTATATGTTGAAATTATCAAAAATGCGCTACAAACTATAAAAAGTAAAAAGGTAATTACGAAAAATTCATTGAACAATTTAAAACGTACAAAACGCTTTCGTACAATATGAACTAAAAACGCTGCCCAAATGTTTTCGTTTTCGTTATGTCTCACGATTAAGCAATAATAGAACCATGTTATTACTTAAATAAAATTGGTTAGAGTGTGTTTTTATTCCAGTTCTTGACAGCTAGGCTATATTGAATGATCGTTTCTTTGATCTCTTAGAACTATAAGATGTAATGTCCGGTTCTTAAAGAAGTGAATGGCCATTGAAATACAAGAGTAGCTCGATATTCCTCCCTTAAATCGCCCCTAACAAAAGTAAGAAAAAACCAAAAGAGAAAAAAAACCCAACAACAACAGCAAAAAAAAAAAAAAAAAAAAAAAAACAGAAACACACACACACACACACACAAACAACAAAAACAGAAACATAATAGTCTCATAAAATTAAATATCAATCAAGAATATAAAAAGAGGAAAGAAAAAACTGAATACAATGATCTGATTTGAAATGAGAATGAGCACAATGGACTAGAATTGGGTAAATACGAAAAACCGGACGGAATGCAATAGACATGTACGCGATGAACAGAATTATTTGACACTTTTCCAATGTTTTTTTCATTCTCTTCTATTCAATTCCCTTCCTTCCTGTTCCATTTTAATTTATTCTTTTCTGTTCAGTGCTACTCTTGTTCTGTTTATTGATAAATGCATTATTATATCAATAAACACAAATAGAGTAACACTGAACAGAACATGCGGTTTGAACACATATAAATATATATATTTCTCACCAAAGAAATTATGGGATATCTCCCAATATATTCTCTTCTATTCAATTCCTATTCTTTTTTCGAGTTGCCTAGCATCAGTACTATCTGAAAAAAATATAGTGGTCGATATCCCATAATTTCTTTCTGGAGAAATATATATTTATATATGTTCAAAACGACAGAATTTTTTCAGTTGGCTGTATATATGTGATTGGAATTCTTGATATGCGGTTTGACCGAAATCAAACGTCGAAGTCGTTCCTTCAAACTCTAAGTGGTTATAATCCTTAGATTGAAATTGTTTGAATGAATTCCACTCATTCTCAGCTTTCAATGCAAATACATGAGGTATACCTTGTTTTTTTTAACAGAAATACGGCCAAGTTATTCAACGCGCGAAAGTTAGAAAGTTTTGATTTTGAAAAAAAGGCTGTCCGAGTTTATTTGGCCTGCACAGAAATGACATCATCCTATGCAAACCAAATCGGAATTATTGACACCAGATATGAAGCAATGCGCATGTTGCGTGTATGGGATGATTTAATTTCCGCGCATCCCAAAAAGCTCGGAAAGCCTTTTTTAAAACTCCCTTAAGATATACCTTATTCGAAAGGTGACACTTGCAGAATTTACTCGAAACATTTTATTCTATAGGCGGATCAGTTTGTTTAAAATATTTTGCTTATTAGCATAAAACTGTTAAAAAAAACTTTCAGACTGAACACAACATTGAAAAGGTCATACCAGTATAGGCAATCTATGATTTTTTTCAACTTTTTACATACAACATTTTTCGAGACAAGAGTTCTCAGAGTTATTGGGTAACAAAATGCTAATAAGCCCGTACATTCTATTTTTAAGCTTAACTTTTCACAAGTTGCTTTATTTTCATTTTCCAAGTAGTTTGACCCACACTGCATTAATCTGATGCGTGTGCTATTAGATTTTGTGCAATGCATTTAAAGTTTAAAATGATAGGTTTCATTTCGCCCACATAAAGAAGCAAGGGCGACTGTATGCTATATTTAACTGGAAATAATTCAACGGATCTTAACAAATGTGCCAAATTGGCACGCAATCATGTTTTCAATAGATTATTAATTCATAATTCGATAATGAGATTTAGTGTTGTGGCTCGTTAAAGCAAATTTAATATTCATCGAGCAAGAAATAAATTAAATTTAGTTTCCCTTAAAAACAAAACTAATGAGCAGCTGTTGTCTCAATTTAATGCAGTTTTAATTCGGTCATGAAATTTAGGTTGGTCTTTTTAAACATGATTATTTCATTATTTCCTTCGCTTGATTAAAACTAATTTATTAAACTGTAAAAAATGATCTAATAGTTTTTTTTTTTTCAAAAATAGCACAAATGTGGGCATATTCATTAGCATCGATAAAAAAGGAAACGAACTGAAAGAAAGAAAGTGCATTTACAATATCTAAATTTTACGTCAGATCCATAAAGAAGAAATAAATCGGGGGCCGGTCTGAGCAGGCGTAAACAGACCAAAAAAACACACACACATACTAAGCAAAAGAAAACAAAACAAAACGTTATCAACTTAAAAGAAATTCCAGAGCAGAATAATTCATATGAGAAAAATGTTTTGCAATGAGCAAATGAGCATTAATAAAGGAACAAGTATACCTTTGTATTCAAGAAAATGAGATCAAAGCGAGTACCAGTCTAATATTGCGCTTTGAATTTTCATATTCACTCTCTTTCTTTCTATTTCAAGATTGATAATTATTTTTATAATTTGTATGGCTTTTGTATGATTCCGCTTCCTGGCTTTATTATTCATTTTTAGTTCAGTGCAAGGGACCGGCTCTTAAAACATTTAAAGTCTTTGCTCTTGAAGTCCTCATCATTTTTGCAAAAAGCCTTGAATGGATTTTAAAGGAAAATTGAAAGTTCACACGAAAAGATTCAACACATGAAAACACTAGAACAAAGAGACAATAAATCAAAATCAACTACAGTGAAACCCCTTTATATAGCTATTTCAAATTAAATAACGTTGTCATCACCAAAAGCCAATAATAGGTCATTCCAAGACTGCTAGGAACTATGGGTATAAATATTACTGTCATAGTTATTGCACCAGTTGACAAGAAATCCATGCCATTTAGTTATGATTACATTTCTGTTCGCTCCATAGATTTAAAGGCCAATATTAATCTTTTTGACTGTTCAAGATGCCATTCTACATTCTTTCATGACTTTTACCCATCATTCCTAGTGGTCTTGGAATGGCCTATTGCCTTATGGTGATGACAACGTTATTTGACATTGCTGTATACTGGACCCTATAAGTATACCGGGATTCTCTTCTTTTTTGGACTATAAGTTGGGAATCGGCATGGGGGGCTTTGATATCATTACTAAAATGCTAAGGGGGGGGGGGGGGGGGCGGTTAATGTATGCAAACTGCTACATGAAATTTTGCCAGACCGCCCCATGTGCTAATAAATAAAAGATACCTTGGCGGACATTTTCTTTGGTCGTAGCACTGTTTGAAAAACGGGGATTTCAACTATAATCATAGAGAACGAAAGAAAGAAAACAACATACAGAACAAAGCAAAACCAAATTAAACAAATAAAATCCTTTGATGAAACCCCCCTTTGCCAGGAAATACTTTCCAACTACAGACCTGTGTCGAATCTAAAAATGATCTCCAAAATACTTGGTCAAGTTGTTCGTTCCATCTTATTTGAATGACTATCTTCTGGATAAAAACGTGCTGGAATCCTTCCAATCAGCATATAAATGTTTTCATAGGGGTGAAACTGCCCTTCTACGTGTACATAATGATATCGTCTCGACCTATCTGCTACCTTTAGTCTTGTGGATCATATAGTATTCTTCTAAATCATCTTGAATTCAAATTTGGTATCCGTGGATCTGTCTTTTTTTTTTTTGTTTTTTTTTTTTCATTTTGTTTTTTTTTTTTTTCATCGCCATCATTTTGTATCACCATCCACCAAGAATATTAAGTGTCGGGTGCCTCAGGGCTCTGCACTTGGACCTATTTTATAATTATTTACTAGATTAAAAAATGAGATCCATAATTCCCCTAGGTTGAGCTACATATTTTGGCACTTGTATACTAAAAATAGGACAGACAAGCCCATCCAATTCTAATCACAATTATTTTAAGACCCTGAGTGTTTGTCCATTCATTCAAGGGGATCGAAATGGTTGAATTCCCGGAATGAGTATATGCTAGAGAAAATGAGCTAAGAGAACCTATCCCCGGATCCCATCAGGAACCACGCTAGTGCTATTTTTAGAAACCAGGCTATTTTTTTAAACTGTTACTAATCCCACTAAAACTAAGAGAAAGACGACTGGGGAACATGTCAATATATATTATTCAGGATTGTTGAGTTTTTCTTTTGCAAATTTGAAAAGCTCTTCTTTTTTATCTTCGACGCCAGCACAAAATTCGTCTATTTCCTCTCTTGTCTAGGTATATGAGATCAGGGATCAGCGGTCATTTTGGGATCAGATATCAGGTCTTTTGTTCACAATCACTTTGACTGATCGGGATCACGAGTAATAATGTCAAATTAAGGATCAATTGATGTTTTAGGCAGATCAGACATCGGATCAAAATTATTATAAAATTTGGGAACATGGATCAAAATCCTGTCACAACGTGATCAATACCAAAAAAATATACAATCTTACGACCTCAGTTGAATTTAACACAAACTGGAAAATGCTTAGCTTAGATTCCTAGATGTCCGTTATTTCAAAAAAGGGGAGTCGATGGTCACTCTTGTTACCCTAAAATGTATTAAAGATTGTTTTTCAAGCACTAACTGCTATCTAGACACCCTAAAAGCGGCAAATCGATCATTTTTACTCTTATAAGCTGGGATACACCGAGTATCCCCGGTACTTCAACATGGGACCACCCTTCCCCTGGTTTAGTTTAGAGAATTGATGATTTTTACTCTTATAAGGGATACGATGAACATCCACAGTAATTTAACATGGCACCACCCTTCCCCTGGTTTATTCTAGAGAACTGACCAAGTGAGCATGAAAGTAGCGGATCGATTATTTTAATTCTGTCGTGTTCCCTTGCATTGACGAGAAAATAAGAAAATATGATTGTCTCCATTGATAGATAGAGTACTCAATAATCAAAAAGTAAAGCTCATAACTGTGGGTGCCTTAATTTACTGAGTAAGCACTATTCATTGAATTCGACAATAAAGAGCTTTACAAAACATACACACGTGACAACAGAAGCAATAAAAAAGAGAATAGACTGGTTAGCCTTATATCCCACTGATCGAACCACAAGTTTGTCATGAAGAACAATTTGACGACACAAAGGACCAATTATTTTTCAAAGCGAACAAGAGCCACCATCAAATAAAACAAATTGCTTTCTGACAATAACTAACTGTTTCGATGGAATTAATGATCAATCGTTCTTTTTGTCCATTTCCGATGAGTGGCACGTGCGAGCTAATCTGATCAAAGGTTTCTACTTAATCACTAATATGTTCATCGTGTAAGAAAATGTGATCGCGATCGACCATTCTAGAACAGGTTTCGATGAATGGTTCGATTTCCAATTGGAAGATATGATCGTATCATTTTGATGGGTTATTAAATGGAACAGTGTTACCGAATTAAAGTGCACTAAAACCATCTAAACACGCCACGTTGCAAACAAAAGAAAATCCTTTCAGGTCATTCTGAAGCACTTTCACGAAAAATTAACTCGTGCGGCATTTTGAAGAAATCGCTTGTTGGTTTAAGTTTTGAGAATTGCAATAATAAAAAGTGACGAAAAGATGAAAATAAAGTCACTATTCTGCTCAATATGATTTTTGTGTTAATTAATAAAATTTCATGCTAGTTTATATTAGCGTGTTCTTTTACTTTTGCATATAATCTTTGTTTGACAAAAAAAGAAGAAATAGCCATATATTTTTAGTTTAAACTTAGTTTTATCTTATTTTCTTTGAAAAGAGAAGAAGAAACGAACAAGCTCTTACAATGAAAGAAGAAAAAAAACTAAGGGGAAACAAGAGCAAAAATAAAAAATAGAAGACAAAAGAGAATGATTAAAAGAAGAAGAAAAATAACGATTAATGAAACATTTACATTCGTAACTTTTGAGAAATTTTGTGCCCTTGAATTCCAACATGACACACCTACCCCTTCGCATTTTTTCATAACTTTGATCAAAACGTTTTGTGGCTAATCAGTATTGTCCATTCAAGACAAAAGTGATTAAAAAATCTTGTGCTAAAAGATTAAATCGAATCTTTAGAAAATTAGGAAAGCATACGTAGGTTTTTGTCTTTCTTTATATCAGCAGTTAGCAAAAAAGCAAATATTTACTTTAGTGGCGCGTGTCGATTGAATTCATCATGTAGGCGTGTAGGCATTTGGCGAGCCCTTTGTGCAAAAACAGACCAACAAAATTACATTCGGTGCGGCACATCCAATTTTATTCAAAAAAAGATATGAGAGTGGTTTTGTTAATAATGAACTAACTAAATGGTGTATCTATTGGTATTTTGCACTGACAAAACTAATGACAGCACCGTATTTAGCGGTACAATTTGCCAAATCGCTACGAACAAGTGTTCATCACTATATATAGAAGTTATTTCCAGATTAACCAACATATTTACTTCGCATGCCGTCTCTGCCCCTCAGTTAGCTGGGCGACGACTTTAACCAACTCATTAATGTTTTCCATTCGACTTTCATCAAGAAGATCATCGATATATCTTAGATTTTGATGCATGGATCTTATCATTCGATAGGCGAGCTTTCCATTACACGTTCAAGGCCATTCTAAGCATTTTAGTATAAGCAAGCATTATATCATTTGTTTCTTAAGCTTCTTAGTGTTAGTCCAAGTTTTGAATGATAAACGATATTTGTGTAATTATAAATGAGAATGGTTATCATGAAATAAATGTAAGGTGCTTATATAGCGCATTTCATACAGCTCAATGCGCTTTACAATTTGTTTTCTATTTATACAGGCCGCTATTTTGCTGCCACGCGGCAATGAATAAAAAAAATTGAAAACTGAATTGCAAAAACATTGAACATTACATTATACAAATTCTGCCATTGTGCACGAATACAAACAAGAGACCAGTCATTATTTATCGCCTGGGCTGAAGTAGAGGATTTTTGTATTGCCAAAAAAAATCTGAGTAACTCCCCCCTTTTTTTCTGATACTCCCTTTTCAAAGATTAAAAATCGAGTGCACCCCCTTATTACATATGGACAATGACAAAAAATAAATAAATAAATAAATAAACAAAACAAAAAAACAAAAACAAAACAAAAAACAAACAAACAAAAAAACAAGTGGTCTACATTTATTTATTACATTTTGCATCCCTTCAAATAGCATACCACAAAATCATTATCGTTTTCCACTAGCTTGATTGCCAATGTGGTATTATCATGGCACTATCATCATGTTGAACGTCTGACTTTTTTTTATCTTCAATGACTGATTGTTCAACGTTTTGACTGCAAATTGCTTTTGCTTGATTTGCCATTTTTTCCACAATAATCACACCATATTTTATAAGAAGAGTTATAATTCTCTCACGCGAACTTTGTTAAAGTTTCTATCATTTTTTGTTAAAAGAAATTCATTGAAACCCTTTCCTTTCTGTTTTCTTTGTTTCTCTCGCACCATGTGCACAACCGTGCATTTAACGACATTTTCGTCATGCAGGAATCACAGCAGTAGTTCCATGGAAATTTCTACACAAACGCTGTGATCTATTCAACTTCAGTAATTATTCAAAAATCAGAAATTAACTCCTAAAATTATATTATTATTATTACTATATTATATTTCATTTTTTGGCACATAATTCTATAATTTTAGGTTTTAATTTCTGATTTTTGAATAACAAAAAATAACTGGGTAGGTTGGCCGCAAAACATCCTGATTTAGTGCACTGATGCGAGGTCTTCGGTGCGAGAGGTCTCGAGTTCGATTCCTAGTGACACATCCTTGTTTCGAATTCTTTCTGTTCAGTGTAGCTTGTAGTAGCTTTAAATACCCGTACAAAGAAGCATTGAAAGAGAGAGGGAGGTAAATTGAGCGCATTGTCGCCCTCAGGTTTGTCAGTTCATTTACTGTTACGAGTTATACCGACATATACTAAAGTACCTTTACCTTTATCGGTCGTTCCTTCGCTTACCTTAAAGTGGTTATAAACCTTAGTTTATGTAGTTAATTAACATGCGTATTGTGCGATATCCGTTTTACTTTTCTTCCGGTTTTAATATAATTATAAAAACCGGAAAGAAAAATAAACCGGATATCGCACATTGCGCATGTTAGGTACCTGCCTGGACGTCATTTCCGTCATTCGAACAACCATGTAAAAATACAAAAAAATTGCTAACTTTCGCATCGAATAACTTGGACGTATTTTATCGAATACCCTTAAGATATACCTCAATCGAAAGCTGACAGTAAGTAGAATAAACTACATAAATTTTATTCAAAGGGTTATAACCACTTTAATATATGCGCTCTTGTTTTCATGTACTCTTAACTCGGGAAGCATTTCTTCACAGTCTTCTCTGACTTTTCTTAACTTTATAAGTTTCATTTTCACTATGTAAAGTTTCGACCGAATTCGAAAACAGGATGTCTTTACCGTGAGAAGAGCAGGGGAAACCCCTCATAGACGTTTCATAGGGCAATCCCCGGTATTGTTTTCCAATACGGGCTAGCTCGACTTGTTACCTTGAGGATGGCGTTATAAACAAAGAGCAGAAGAAACTTTATTTAAACAGCATGTGCGATAGACGGTTTGAATATGGTTCGTACATGATCTGTATTTAAATCTATTTTTCTAATGACTTTAATCCACAATTTCGGCGGTTGTGACTTCACTATTTGATAATCGAACATCGAAAGCTTTCGGAAGCTTTTGTCTATTTCAATTGTTCTGCAAAATTCCTGCAGTATTTTAATGATGAAAACAATAATGAATCATTAAAAATAGGGTTCAGTGCTTAACCTATCGTAGCTGGAGTTAAAGAATACTTGATTATCTTGCAAATGGACGAGGAGATTGTTTTAATTTATCAAAACTATGTATTTGTTTCAAATTCTAATTTCCCGGGTCTATTTACATCTGTCTTTGAAATATTTACATCGTATATTACAAGAAGTTAAAGAAAATATAATTGATTCAAAGACATGTATCTCGAGCTCATCAGTCTGAAATGCAAAAGTTGAAAGTCCTTACCGGCTATTTATAGAATCCACTATTTTGCATTGAATTAATATCGCGATTTGCAGTTGAATACAAAGGTTTTAAGACACCAAAACGCGGCAATCAATCTAGCCTATTTAAAATAAAGATAGTCGAAAAAGTGTTTTAACAATTGAAAGGTGTATTATTTTATTATTTTTTACCAAGGCATTTTCAAGGAGCAATCAAATTCGGCATTTGGCACGCATTCTCTCCGACAACTTTTTTGTTGTTGTTTTGTTTTTTATTTTTGTTCTTGAAAGGGATGTCAACAGGATGTCAAAGAATGTAACTCCATTAATCGAATAAAATTCACGAAAAAAAATGAAAAAAGAAAACGATTGAAAACAAGACAAAACCAACAAACGAAAAAAAGCAAACATAAAACAAATGACTCTAGCGTCGTTACTTAAAATATGGAAAACGGTCGATGACTGGGCTCAATGCCGACTTAAGTATCAGGTTTTTTAGTTTCGTTTTCATTTTGCGATGTAGTGTAAGATCGAAGTGTACCGGATATGTGATCTAGGGGGATGTAGGGAAAATCCCTTGCGGCAATTATTAGGGACTTTTTGGGGTTTTTCCCGAATGATATTGAAATACATTTTATTGATACTAATCTGGTACTCAAAGGTTTTGCCTTGCTAGCTTGGTAGGTGTACTTGCAATACTAAATCAAGATTTAAAAGCAGATCAAGAAAGCGGTAAGGAAATTGAAAAGTTTATTTGAGCCAGAGTTTATTTTAAGTCAGAGAGCCTATCGCCTTTCTACGGTTTGCGATGGACACATTTTGAAACATTACATAAATATGTTGAAATGATTTTAATTTTATATAGTATGTCTTCGCACTAAGACTGTATATATTATATGACATAATACAGTTACGTTTCTCATACTGTATGTACCACGTAATTTTAATGTGTGCCATTGGTTAAGTCAGTAAAGACAATGCAAGAAATCGACAAAATCGCTTGCAATAAAAATCTACAAAAGCAGGTTATGAAGTATTGATATCGATTTTTTACGGAAACGTGTTGAAAGTCGATAAGAAACGTGCATATATGTATGGTTTATTTTGATAGACTAATGGATTAGTTTATGCATACCTATTTAAAAAAACCGTCGTATAAAAATAGGAGAAAGCAGGCCAGAAAAAGGAATTGTGTACAAAAGTTTATAAAGGTTTCTTCATGCACAAACCATGACATTAACAGTAATAACTGAATATCGCTAAACTGTTAACTGCAATAAAATTAAAACCAGAATGAGTTTTTTTAGATTGATTGATATCAATAAATGTCCTGTTTATAAAATTCATTTATCATTCCAGAACCTAGCAGAACAATACAAAATCACTACTGTGAAGGCTTCCGTTAATATAATCGTCCTGATTTGCATAAGAACTAGCTTGAAATATCTCGACCAATTTACGTCTTATTCCAAAATTTTAAAATAGCTAATGTAGCAGCATTAATCTAGACATTTGATAACTAATATGAAATATTCGCCTCCGATTTGTATGAGGTTTAAAACAGCGAGCTTCAAGCGAGATCTCTCGCTCCTATTGTATCATATTATACAAATCAGCTGTTATACCGCAGTGATTTGGATTTTTCTCATGATTTTATTACAGCAAATCGTTATCGATCTTTTCAAACGATTGATTAAAAGCCGGGGGACGGTTGAGCACTGTAATGTTCAGTGTAGTCTAGTATATGCTATATTATATATTTTTCTTTTGTAGAGTTTGCATTATGGATGATCATGATCTCACTAGCTTGATCCCGGATACAAATGAAGATACAGAGTTAAACGAATTCGGAGGTAAGGGGCCTTTGAAATGAAAATTCTGATATAAAGGATGTGGAATGCTAGTGCAAGCTAGGTTTGAACAAGATAACCTTTACCTCTCAGGAGTGGGGGGGGAGGGGTTGTATTGTGGGATGCTCGAGGGAAAAAAATCAAAAAACGAACCTAAAAGATACTGGGTCATACCAGCTGACTGCCCCTCTTCATTCAGAAACATCAATAGGCTCAAATGTATACGCTGTAACTCCAGCGTAAAACAAAAAAATGCGACATAAACTATCAACACGTACTGGTCATTCAGCTATATACAAATCTTGAAAAGGTTCTCCAGTGAAAACTATTCATTTAGGCAACAACAAGTCGATTGCACATGTCAAGTTATCATTTACTAAATTGTCTTCCAACTGGAAGCTCTTTTCATTGGTAGTTAATTCATCCATAAAGATCCAACATTTATTTTGAAGCGCCAACCTAAAAAAACGTTACCACGCGGTACTTATTATCATTTCTGTTCTTTCCAAAGTCGATGCTGCAAAGGGCACTTTTGATAATGAAGTCAATGTTGTTGCTGCCACGAGCAATGAAAAGAACAATCCCAACCACAACAATGGTGGCAATACGACCAATGAAGACTACGACGACAAGATTAATGGAGCCAATGCTGTCCATAGCAAAGATGACAACAACACCTTTGAATACGACGTATATGCTAATAATTGCAACAAGAATAACAGTGATGATGACAAGAGCAACAAAGTAAAAAACGTTCCAGAGGAAGACGGCAGTAAGTCCTTTGAATACGATGTGTTCATTTCGTACAGTTGCTGTGATCGTCCCTGGGTCAGAGATGTACTTCTACCAACACTAGAACAAGAAGGCAAAACAGTCTGCATTGATTACCGTGATTTCCCTGCAGGCCGTGCGATCACAGATAATGTGGTTCATGCTATTGAGAATAGTCACGTGACCATTCTTGTGTTGACACCAGCTTTCGTGGAGAGTGAGTGGTGTATGTTTGAAAGTAAACACGCTCTTATGTCGTCCCTGGCAACAACAAAAGGTATGTGGCTCACAATGTTTAACAGTTATCTCATTTCAAAAAACGATGCCAAATAAGGTCTATGGGTAAAAATGTACAAACAAACCAACAAACCAACAAACAAACAAACGAACGAACGAACGAACGAACGAACGAACGAGCGGACGGACGGACGGACGGACGAACCCACCAACCCACCAACCCACCAACCAACCCACCAACCAACCAACAAATAACCAAGCAGTCAAACATCATTGAAAACCCACTCATCTTGTTTGCCTTTACTCTTCTTTCTCTTCCCGACAAGGTTTTTCTTTAACAAAGTGTATCATTACTGTGGGATATCATAGAATGATTTGTGGTGTACAGTTACTTCAGAGAGTACTTTCAACAACATTATATACTGCTTGATTTGTCTAATCTAATTCGTTGTGTCTGATTCCAGCTCGTGTTCTGCCTCTGATTCTAATGGAATGTGAAATGCCTAATATCTTAAAACACTTGACGTACCTGGACCATACAAGTGAAGATGTACAACCCTACTTCAACAAACAACTGATTGACAGTCTTGAAAAGGCTAAAATATGGTCACCCAAGATAGGTATAAAGAATGCCATGAAACGATAATGTATCTTTTAGAAATTATTCCCTTTTAAAAATTCAATTGTTGCTTAATTGGTTTCTTTTTTTGTCTTTTGTCTTTTATTGATAACATCAGATCAACTTAGTGGTGATATAGTTCCAATATCTGATGTTCAAGAAGTTGTCACGAAGACTCTCGACGAGAAAGAGGAACGTAAGAACGCGTACAGCAAGCTGAATGGTGCGCATGGGTTATTCTTGAAGAACGCATTTCGCATCATCACGCTCGTCATAGTTGCCATTGTCTTAGTACTGGTGATTCACATCTTATGCGCGTCGGTCTTCCTATACCTTGCAATTAAAGTAGATTGGATATATTACAATATTCCTTTACAATCCAGCACCTCTGAGACTCGTACGTTACCAATGTCATTCTCTGTGTTTGAAGTGAAAGGTGATGCCACTGATAATTGCCAGCTCATAACCACGAGTGAAACATATATGGGGAATCCTACTTTGGCTAATATCTACGCTTTCAACAAACCACTCCATAATGTCATCTACGCAAAAATAAATGAAATGCACCACAATCAGACATTTTTATCTCCCAGTCGTCTGTACAAGCATAAAAAGTCATCAATCGCTTCATATGAATTTCGCACGCTGAAGTTTTGCTTTCAGTCAGAGAATCCTCATGCGAATGCACTCTTATGGGTTTACACGTTTGAAAGGGAGTTCCCCGCATCAAATAAATTCCATCCTAGATACCTCAGTCTCAACCCAACAAAGTATAATATCTCGGGGAAAAGCCGATTTTGTAACCAAAGCAACGACAATGACAATTTTGTATTCTACAATGCTGGACCTTCGGGAATCTTGCTGAATGTAACGAACTTTGTGAAAATTCTGACATACAGGTCACAACTGGCTGAAAGCTCGTGTTTGAACTCCTCTGAATGCCGAGTGCGGACGCCCCCTAAGTACATCATAATTCCAAGGAAGGGTGCTACTGCTGACAACAGGCAATTTGTTGTTGCGTGTGTTACCAAATTTTCAAAGGCTCTCTTTGGCTCTGTTTCATTGCTGGTCTTATTTGTTCTGTGTTTCTCGTTGTGGGCCTTCCAAAATTTTTTTTTTAAGAAATACTTTCCTCGTTCGAGAAAAAGATATTTCGAAAAAGAAAATGTTCGAAAGAGCCTTGGTGAGACAGCCGTTAAAATGATAGATGAATCAGACGATCTCGGGGAACTTTTTAAAAAAATCAAAGAAGAGAACAAGAAATATACATTTGTTCTAGAATAGGACATAGCATTATTAGAACGATGGATTTCACTGTCGAGTTTTGCGATACTTTATATAGTGAGAGCAGTTCACTTAATTACTTTGTAAATAAATATTATTCATTACTTGTAAAATTTTGAAATAAAAAAAAAACACTATTTTATGCAAATCGTTTTGTTTTTCTTTGTTTAATTTGTGCTATTATTCACTACTAAACCTGGCCAGGGGGGGGGGGGGGGGGGTATTCAAAAACAGGTCACGAATGTACGGCTATTATATCCAATTGTTCGTATTTGTGTTGGTACCTTTTAGGGGTGAAAATCATGTATTGCCACGCCCTTCTGGACAGAACTTTGGTACCTTTTAGTGGTCATTTTCAAAAATTCCGATCGGAGTCCCCTCCCCCTAAATAGTAGTCGTAAAGGTATGTTTCACTCTCTCAAAAGGACCTTATTAAAAATTCAAAATGGCGGCTTTTCCGAATTTATCCGAGATCAATGATTCGGTTTTCCGACAATCTAGCGAACATAAAGGTCACCAGGTTACAATGTCATATACAGAAAAAATAACGCGGGAATATATGAATAATGTTTATCATGCAGTATGGAGTCTAATTCGTTGATTTTAAAGAAGTTGAAGAACTTTACTGTGTTAGGGGATTCATTTGGGTACACTAATAATATAGAGTCTGCCTATGACATCTTAAGACAGTTCGAAACATTTCATGGACATATTGAAAGCACTCTACTTGTTCTCAATTAATTATTTGTATAAATGTATACTACAACGTTCTTGCAAATGAGTGTATATATCATATACATGTAAGTTATATACAATTAATGCATTAATTATTATATACACGATTACTAACGACCTTAAAACAATACTTTATTTTCTTGTTTTACAGTAGTTTGAAATGAAAACGAAAATAATAAAACCTAGTAAGTCAAATATGATCGATTGGGATTGATTGATTGATTGAAGTTAGTATTTGTACAAATAAAACGAAGCTGTGTACTATTATAGCTTACCTATTTTAATCGTCTGTTTATCCTCTATTCACTTATAGTTTATAATCGAGTGACATTTGCAAGTAAGGTGGATTGATTTATCCGTATTTATTTTTTCGTATTGTCCGCCGATTGTCCGCCGTATTAAAGTCCGAAGCCGAATCATTGATCTCGGATGAATTCTGAAAATCCGCCATTTTGAATTTTTAATAAGGTCCTTTTGAGTCATCCCTTTTAACCTCTACCACTGTCATTCAGCTGGTTCCCCTTATCATTGCAAAAACAAGGACTGTCGTACAACAAAGCAGGTTTAAATGCTTGATTCGAAAAAAAACTTATCAACTGAGTCACTTTTAGTTCGATTTTTCTGTAATATTATTATTTTTTCTTTTTGGTCAATTCGCGGATTATTTTTGGTTATTGGCCAACCCAACCCAAACCCCTCCCCTCTTAAATATGTAATGATCTGTCCCTTATTGGTCTCCCTGCTCGCAAATGTGATTAGAGTTGTCACGTAGCAGTTGCGATAGTCTAGAGAGATCCTTGGGTAAGCTGCTTCTTTTTATTATTTTTTTATTATGTTTTGATACTGTTTATTACTATCTTGTACATAATCTTTTCTTTACATTTTCTTTTCTTTTAATTTAAATTGTCTATTTTACAAGATCCTGAGATGTTGGTTAGCTGTTGATGGAGCAGATTTTGCCTAATTCATATGCTAAGCCTGGTACTCACGTTTAGCGCAGACAAAAAAGGAATTTAGGTATCAATAAGAGGCGATTTAGGCGTTTTGTCTTTGTTGTCGCATGTCTTCCATTTTGCTTATACCTGCGTCAATGCTTATTGCGATGCTTATTTCATGTCTTAGGTCACACGCTTGACTTTAGTCCTATTTGTCTTTTCTTTGTTCAATCAATCAATCAATCAATCAATTTATTTATAACCATATGTTTACAAATACATATAAAATAAAATGTAGTACATTTGTATATCTATTTAAATATAGATATACATTGCAATTGATGATAATAATAGTAATAAAAATACTATAACTAATAGCGGAGCTCCGCGCGGGCCAAAGGCCCGCGCAAGCGGAGCACCATACTTTAGAAAATATAACCATCGAGTTGATTTTTGATGGTTCGGCCCAGGCCACTCCGCGCGTCCGTAATCCGTCCGTGCCCATCGAGATTTGCATTTTGGCGCGTAAAAAGAAAAAATTTCGACGCGTGCGGACACAGAATAACTTTATGATTAGCAGAAGTTGTAAGAGTTTTACTGAAAAAAAAACTCGTAGAGTATCCAGTGCTTTTTTTTCGAAAAAAATTATTTTGCAACAAAGATGAAGATATTACAACTTGAAAAAAACAAAGTGAAAACTTGATCAGCATGAACTAACAGCTAAAGGAGTTTGCGAGTTTACAAGTTTGCGAGCCAGTTGCTAAAAGATCAAGGCTGGATTTCTCATGGATTCTTCGTGGCGTTTTTCAATTATTGCTTAACGGGGGCGACTAATCTACTTTTAAAAGTAAAAAGATCGACGGTGAACAAAAGTACATGAAAACAAAAACGCGAAAATCAGACATTTGCAGTCGATAAGAGGTGAGCAAAATGAACACACGCGATCACCGATGAAAATATCCATGCACTCTGTATGTTCATTCATCAATTCATTGTGTGGAAATTCAATATAAATGATAACACAAGGACCTGTAGTATTATTGCAGACTTATCAACTATGCAGAACAAAAACTATAACTTTTCATACATTTGTTTGTCAACAAAGTACTGCCCGTTCGAGAGCCATGAAATGCAAATTTAGCACAATGTACTATCGAGCAACACGAGCAATGCTATGCCATTCGGTTGGACTTTGTGAGCTTTTTAGTGTTAGAAAAAAATTTTTTTCACTTTAAATTATCTTGATATGAACTGAGGACCAAAATGTCAACAAAAAAGTGACAGTATAGAAGAGAATCGCGACGTTGATTCATCGACTGATCAATTTGGTTGGTTGTTGACATGTGAAAATTGTTTTATAGCAATGAAAATCACTTAATTATCCTGCTCAACCTATAGATAAGGTATGCTTACATTATTTTTACCGATCTTCCTTTAATTTCTTTGTTTTCTTAGCTACTACTATTCGCATGAAAGCAGTTATTCCTACAAATTTATTTTCTAGGTTGTTATGTTTTTCTCCATCGACTTATATTTCATAACAATTTTCTTTAATTTGATTCTTGTAATTGTTTTTTTATTCACGTTGTAATAAAACGCTTGTAGACTCGGCATTCGTCAGTAAACTCGTCCAAGTTGAAATTTCAAAAGTTCTTATTGAAATAAAAGTTCAGAAGTACATGTAAATAATATTTCGCATGCACAAAGATTTGAATATTTGAATAGGGTGGTCTTTTAAATCATTTACTCATTCATTCAATCAATTCAATTGCTCATTTGTTTGCTATGTTATTTTCTGTTGATGGTTACTTATACGTATTTGTTTATTCATTCATTCATTTGTTTGTTTGCATTTTAGTTATAATTATTTTTGATTAATTCGTCGACCAATGATTTAATAAATGAGAATGAATGAATGTCATTGAATAGATGGATGAATGAATGATTAATTCATTGTCTAAACAAGGCTTTTAATCGGAGGTCCGCCATTAGGTTTACCTAATTTTTATATTATATATAAGTGCAAGAGTAAAGGAAACATATGGTAGACAGTCTAAAAGAAGCCAGCAGGCTTATTATTTTTAGACTGCCTATTACATCATTAACAGTTTTGTTGATATCACAATAGAAAATAAATTTACATATAGACAAAGGATAGGCAGCAAAAAACAGTCAAAAGAGAAGCTAATTACAAAATCACAGTAAATGCCATGATTATATAAAGTTTAGAGTCTATCAGTTGTAGCAGATTACATTATCGGTATTTTATGAAAAAAAGAAGAAAAATTAGGCAATTTTGCAACTTTATAAATTTATTAAAAAAGATTTAAATTTGAATTTAAATGATGTATTTGTAGGTAATAATTTGAATTCCGCAGGAATAGAATTCCAAAGTTTAACTCCTTCATAAGTTATTGCAAATTGTTTCATTTTTGTTCTACATTTATTAATTCTATAGTTATTCCTGTGTCTGGTATCATAGTTATGTAAATCTGAGTTTTTATGAAACATTTTTTGGAAACATTCTGGTAATAATTTGTTTTGAACTGAGAACATAAATTGTCCTATCTGGAGATCATGAATATTTTTTATGTTTAAAAGGCTATGTTTTTGAAATAGTGGAGCAGTATGTGCTTGAAAATCTGATTTGGTAATGATTCTTATAATTCTTTTTTGAAGTATATTGATTCTATGTAGATTGGTTGCATATGCTGATCCCCATACTATGTTGCCATAGTATAGGTAGGGATACATAAGTGAGTAGTAGAGTTTAAAGAGAGACGATTGAGAAAGATAGAAATTAACTTTGTTAATAATACCTATTGATCGAGAAATTTTACTTGCAACAAAGTTTATATGTTCTTTCCAATTCAGGTTTTTATCCAGAAAAACTCCAAGAAATTTTATACTTGTTTTCATAATGAGAGGAGAAGTACAACTCTTTATTGGGATCAATAATGTATTTTTTCACTAAATTTTACAAAACATTCGGCAATGTTTCTGAGAAACACTCATCAAAGCTTGGCGATTTAAATCAATACAAAGTATTTCTGAAGCATTTTAAAAATAAGGATTGGAAACTGAAAACTTAATACCTTGAAATACAAATTGACATAATCTTGAGCTTTCCGTTGCATTGGACGACAAAAATGGTATAAATAATACCAGAAAACAACGAGAATACATCGTCAAGTCGAAAGAAACGAATGCCAGATTAGCGCCAGTGCCTTCTCGGCTGTGCGAGGAATGACTGACTATGTTTGACTCCAAGCTCGACGTGATAAAAAACCATCAGCATTTTAAGAGCCGTGCCCTCGGCCTAAAGGCCTGGGCACGACTAATGTTTATTGCTGTCTTAAAATCGTAAAAATGATTATAATACTGTACTAGTAATCACTACTATACAAGAATTACAGAAAATTACGTAACATTATACAACACTTGGAATACCTAGAACTCTACGTGTATGTAAAATTACTTAAATGAACATCGGTTTGTTCGTCATGTAAGTTTTTATCCTTATGCAGGTGTTGCGATAGAGTGCACGCACTAAAAGTGTGCAGCAGTTGTCACTACTTAGTAGTAAATAGCACTAATTAAACAAAAGAAAACAATAGAATTAGCATAAAATAGCACTATACTCAGCGGTCTTACCCATGCATCTATAAATGGGATCCACACACTCCACCTTCACCTCACTTCGTTAAGACAGCGACCTAGTACGCATAGTGCAGCAATAGCCGAGAAACCAAGACAAGCTGAACAAGTTCCTCAAGTCCCGCAAGCCCGCGCCGCTCCTGCTCTTGAAGAAGCGGTTGGAGAAGAGCTAGAGGTATATAGACCCATTTTCGTTATCCTTTTTGCATGTAGTGCCCCTTTTTTGCACGCTATCCCGCTGCCGGCCTTCGTATTTTAGGCTTATAGTTTTTTCATACAACTTGGTTTGCCCTGTGCTTTACTCTACAACTAGTTAAGTGTCACGTTTCGTACTGTTATAAAATGTTGTTGAGAAAAAAGACTCATCTTTTGTTGTCATGACACTTGTAGTTTTACAGCTCGGTTTATGCTGCTTTTGTATGTTACCATTAGTTTAATTGGCAAGTTTTCTGCTCATTCTAAAATGTTTGTGAGAAACAAGACTCACTTTGCTTCATGAGAGATTGGCATATTTTGTTCTCATGAACCTTGTAGTTGTACAGCTTGGTTTATGCTGTTTTGTATGTTACCATTAGTTTAATTGGCAAGTTTTCTGCTCATTCTAAAATGTTTGTGAGAAAAAAGACTCACTTTGCTTCGTGAAAGATTGGCATATTTTGTTCTCATGAACCTTGTAGTTTTACAGCTTGGTTTATGCTGTTCTATATTTTACCACGAGTTAATTCGCAGATTTTTTGTACTCATGACAAATGTTTGTTTTAACAGATTCTTTTTGCTTCATTATGTATGCATTTATTTGTTCTTTTAAAAGTAATCCGCTACCTCCTTTATTTATTTAGCTGGCATATTTTAATATTCTTTACAGGGCGTGTCTGTTTTTGCACAAACTCCCTATGCATATGTAATTTGCTAGGTGCTTTGTGGCCGTTAATTTCCTTCTTTTCACCGCCCAGTGCCCCCTATACAAAGGCCTTTTCTTTAGTTCGTATCTCATGTTAATTCACTGTCTACTATGCAACGGAGTGTATCGGTATGTTATTACGTCGCATTTCTTTACGGTGCCGCATTTTTGTCCTCTATTTTTTTATGCCATTGGTCTCGCTTACTCCTATACATTTACGGTTTTATAATATTCTGCAATGGAGCTTTGTTTCGCGTGTTTATCAATTGTTAAAAAAAAAAAAAAAAAAAAACAGGCATAGGTACGACTTTAATTTCGTGTCACTATTATATACTTGGTCTGCAATATTCTACTAATTCTTCTAACTTTAGTATTTATTTACGGTCTCTTACACGCAATTTTCGTTTTCTGGCCCCACCTGCGGGTATTTGTATATTTATTAAAATTTTTGTTACTTTATTACGTACTTGTTTAGTACGCTTTGGTCTATTTATTCATGTATTTGTGTATTTTCGAATCCCTTGAAATTTACTTGTTCATTCATGCACTGGCTTGTTTATGTATGAAATGGCTCTCAATTGCGCTTTTGTTTATTTATTTGCGTACTTGTAAAATATTTACTCGCTTGTTTCTGGTCGTATGTGCGTTGTCCATTATCCATTATTGGATTGGTAGCACGCATTTGTTTACCTACCGGTGTATTGTTTATTTATTCGCCTTTTTACATATACAGCCACGTCGAATATTTATGTGTCTGTCGCTTACTTATGCAGTAGTCTATTTATACATGCCAATATTTGTGTATTTGTTTATTTATTTATTTACTCGTTACGTGTTTACACGGATATTTGCGTATTTGTTGTTCTATGCATTTGTGCATTTACCTCTTTGTTTGTTTATTTAGTTGTTTATATATATATATGTCAAATATTTCTGCACTTGTTTATTTATTTACTTACTTCTATGGGTATCCATTTACTTAACTGGGTAGCCGTTTATTTATCCGTATGTTATGTATTTATTTTTTATTAGTCCGTTTATTCATATTTACTCAGATAGCATATGGTTACTATATATATATGGTTATTTCTCGTATACCTTCTATACACTCAGCATGGATGTCTGTTTGTTTGTTTTATCAACGCTATAGGTGGCTCAATTACTACAGCGGATTGAACCGTTGGAAAACCACCAAATATCTGTGGAAGACGACCTAAAAAAACTGGGGACCTACGGTTTGAGAAGGAAGTGTGACTTTGACAAGTACACACCCTTGTCTATGGCTGAGGACCTTGTCTCTACTGCTAAGGAGTCCCGCCACGAGTAGTCTTCTTTCCTAGCAGCAGCTGTCCAAGCCCTCCGCGACCGTGTAGAACAGCCAGTTGAGAAGTTTCAGGCATACTTCCTTGCGCTTTTTAGTGACAAGGATTATACAAAAGTGCTAGACTCTATAGCAAAGGTGGATAAGGCCCTACGTGTAAGGAAGAGCGAAACCAGTACTAGGAGTGCATAACAACCCCTAGCACAGCCCAGCCCAAGTTACGGAGACAGGAACGTCCGCTTCCGCTGCCACTATTGCGTCATGCCGGGTCATACGGCGCTATTTTGTTATAGGCGAAGACGAGCAAATCAATTCTCTCGGGGCCGTTTCTCGCCGTACAATCAGGACCTGGCAGGGCGTCGGGACACTCTGCATAATGTCTCATAAGTTAGCCGTAAAAAAATTTCTCCCACGATGAATTCATAATTAAACTTTGCACCTCACAGTGTGCGTTGTTTGTGTTTACAGTCCCAGGCGCCCGGCTATTTATCAATGAGGTGCACTCGGCGATCTTGAAAGGGGTACGTTCCTGTCGGCCAGTGCGCATCGAGGGACGACTAATGGATGAGATAGCACATTGGACTTTCCTACATAATTGGCAAGGTTCCATGCCATGGCTTCAAGAGAAACATGTTCAATTCAAGCTGTCCACGGATGCTTCAAACTTTGCTTGGGGTGGTGTACTCGAAACACCTGGGAAACCCCTTGTCATCCGGGATTACTGGCCCCACGAACATCTGCATGCACATCAATATGAAAGAAACCTTGGCCCTGGTTAATGTAATCGACTCATTTCATGACAAGATTCAAGGCTGTTTGGTCGATGTGTATACTGACAGCCAAGTCCTCCTAAGTGCGTGGAATCGGCAGGGTTCCAAATCCCCAGAGTTATCCAATGCCCTCAAACGACTTTTCTGGACGTTCGTGAAATGGAACACCTTTGTTAATCTGTCTTACGTCCCATCTGAAAGGAACGTCGCTGATCAGCCATCCCGAACGCTGGCTTTGCAAGATTCTATGCTCGCAGAGGACACTTGGAGTGAGATCGAGAAGCGTTTTGGCCCCACTCTGCCGACCTCATGGCCTTACCGTCCAATGGCCGCCGTGATTTGAAGGGGAACCCGTTTCCCTTTGTTTCTCCATACCCGACACCAGGATGCTCTGGAGTGAATATATTTGCGCAGTCCCCTCAGACCAGACCAGACCAGACCAGACCAGACCAGACCAGACCAGACCAGACCAGACCAGACCAGACCAGACCAGACCAGACCAGACCAGACCAGACCAGACCAGACCAGACCAGACCAGACCAGACCAGACCAGACCAGACCAGACCAGACCAGACCAGACCAGACCAGACCTTTTTGTTAAACCTTACGTATTCTCCCCATAGCCCTCTTGGCACAAGTATTTAAGTTCCTGCAAAGGTTTGGTGTTGCCTTCACGATGTGTGTCCCAGACGTGCAACCCCAACGATGTTTGTGGCCTAGTATGAAAGGCCAAGCCTCTGATTCCTTTGTGCTGGCGCGCAAAGGTTCTTGTGGTATAGTCTTCCCGCCGAACCCAGAAGGCTTCTCTTGCGACTGGCCCATCCCATGGGATCTTTGGGTTTTTCATTTCAAGAATTAACTCTACCGTTGGCGTTTCATGGAAAACCCCAGCAGTATATAAAGAACGGCATAAAAATCGTTTTGTGTAGTCTATAGCCAATAAAAATATGTAATCAAGCGTTAATGATAGTGTTTTACTTATGAGCAAATTTAATTGTTTGTCTTCCCCGTATTTATCTGTTTTTCAGGAACTCCCCTATGTGGCGCGTTTGTTCTGCCCTGCTGTGAGTTGTCCTGTCTGCCTTTACGCGAACGACGAAGCGTTCCGTTACTGCCAGAGCTGTGGTTACTTCAGAAAACGGCGAGTGTATGTGCACAACCCCTCGGTGGAGCTTGACCTAGGAGCTATTGATCAGCGACTGGAGCAGTTAAAACAATCTGACTCGTCGTCAGTCTATACCAGATAAAAGCAGTCTCTGGCGGACGAATTCGACCATTTTTTAGGGTATCTCCCGGGATGCAAGAGTGTACAAAATGCCTTGCCTGTAGATGTGTGCAGATTCCTTGCATTCAAGGACTCCAAAGGGAAAACTAATATTCACAACTGCGCATGCCCAAACTTCGGCCACAAGGACAAAATGGATTGTGGTTGCCCCTGTCGCTTGGCCTACGGAACGGTGGATTCGTACATAGGAAAACTACGAGCAATATTCAATGAACGGGGGCGTCAAGGTGACTGGAACCGCGCTTTGCGGATGGGAAATCCCGCCTCAGATATCTCAGTAAAAAAGTATCTCAAAGCGGTAACAGCAGAGCAGTTACAGGCGCGGGTTACGCCTAGACAGGCCACACCTCTGTTTGTTGATAAGCTAGTCGTCTTGTCGCAATCATTAAATACGCAGTCACAGTCAATATCAATAACCAATAAGTCAAATGAACATTCTCGTACGGGACCAAGCATTCTTCAAAACGCTTTTCTTCAGCGGTGATCGGGGCAGCGACCTAGGCCAAACCAAAACGGCTGAAATCGCCCGCTTTTCCGCGGATGACGGCTTCCTATTTAACCACGTGTGGGGGAAAACGCTACGCGATGGCGCCTCGAATTTGTTTGGTCTGCGTCGTCACCCTAAACCGGTTATCTGTCCGGTCAAGGCAATTGAAGACTACGTGGCTCTATGCGAAATGATCGGCGTCGACTTAAAAGACGACTACCTTTTTCGTCCCACGAATCCCCAAGGAAACATTGTGAACAAGCCCTTTATGCACCAGGCGGCAGAGGCGCGCCTAAAAATCTATCTTAGACAAAGTAACATCGACGAGGGCGAGACTTTACATAGCTTTAGAAGTGGTTGTGCCTTGACCCTAGCCTTTTCGGGATCACCGCTAGCAGATATCATGAGCCATGTTGGATGGCGTAATTCGTCATCAGCCTCATACTACATGAAACTCCTAGACTTAGCCCAAAGAGAAAGTCGAAGGTCTGCATTTGAGCTTGACATCTGACTATCCTTCCTCTTACATCTGGCTGCAGCTTTTCAGATAGGGATTCCCTCCATGCTTCCATTAACGGGGTGTAGTTGTCAAGAATGCGCCGAAAACAGGTTGCTCTTACTGTCCATCGGGTTGGACACAGTGATACGATGCCACCAGCATCAACGAGACTACTTTCGTCTTCATACTCCATATTGTCATTTATTTGTCCCAGACTGCATTCGCACTTTGGCACAAAAAGTTGGGGGGGCCGCGGCCCCCCCCCCCCCCCCCCCCCCCCCCCCCAGCCCCCCCGCCTACGCGGTTCCTGAAAACAAAATATAGGAAGATATAGCGGCTAGAATACTTGTGCAGTATAGATACGGTGAGGGCGAGGGTTTAACGACTATGAGAGAGTATACTTTACAAAACAATAATGTGTAGTACTTGTGTACTCTGTGTTAGTGTTATGAAAGAAACAGCGTATCCCGGGTCTTGAAGTCATCTTAAATTCTTAAAATCTGCCATGAAATGTGTTCTCAAGGTAATTTTACAGTTTTTCCCTGTACACGTTTTTTAAATGCTTAGGTGGTGCGCACCGTAATTGCAATACAACCTGTTAAAGCATACTTTGTATTCATGTCACATAAACATCTCACCCATAGTCTGGTTAATGAGTTCAAAAATATTATTTGAATTGGGGTGCGTAAACAGCTAGAAGCATTGTGTCTGAAGGGAATTATTCTATGAATTATTCGGTGATAGTGGGTCGTAGCGCAAGTGGGACGTTATCATGAATCTGTCGACCAATCCATGACCCTGATCCATTCTTGCTATTAGTTTGGCTGTGTTCATGAGCTGTGTGGAGCCAAGGATGCAGAATGGTGTGTTTGTGTCGATTATCCGATTATCCGATTATCCGATTAACCGATTAACAGGTTAGCTCAGTTGGGAGAGCGTTGGGTGTTAACCGGGAGGCTACGCGTTCGAACCCTCAGCCGGACCATCACTCAGGGTCTTTATTTAAAAATAATTGAGGAGAATGTTCTTCGATTTATACTTGTTAGGCTTCGCGTCTTCTCGGATAAGGACAATAAACTGGAGGTCCCGTCTTGCCACTTCACATTAACCAATAACGGACTGTGTAAGAAAATTAACCATTTAGATTGTTAAAGTTGATCAATAACAAAGGAAAGCAATATGGCTTTAATGTCAAGTAGCAATGTAGCATTATATTCAATCACCATTAAAATCAGTGTTGTATGTATTTATTACATTATTATGACTATTTGTCATAAGCACTCAAAAAGAAAACAATAACCTGAGAAAAGAAAAAACATTCTTGTGCAGGTCAAGTGAGAGGGACAAATTGTTGCTAAATAGGTATTTGTTAGTATTTAGTTTGTTTTTATTGCATGGTTTTCCTGCGTTTGCTCTGAAAAATAAAAGTAAAGGAAATTAATTGAAAGGATGTTGAAAGTTATGTTTTGTCAAAGATAATTGAGTTAATTAAAACGATAGGAAAGGAACCGCAAAGGTTGGAAATGGCAAGTTCGCGCAATCAAAGGAAATCCAAGCAAAGAAATATTGCAAGAAACAATAGGAAAGGAGCCGCAAAGGTGAGAAATAACAAGTCAGCACAATGAAAAGAAATCCAATAAAAGAAAGATTGCAAGAAGAAAGCGGGATTGTTGTTATCAAATAGAAATAGAGTGCAAAGACTGTTCAAAGCAGAGAGAGTAAGGCTTGAAAAATGGATCAAGAAACACTGGACGTGTTAAAAGAACACTGAAATGGAATAGTGGATCGCAACATTAGTAGTGGAGGTAACAAGTGTCACAACTCAATGTGGACTTCCCAATGGTTGTTATGGTCGATGCAATAAAAATAAACAGTGGACATATGACAAAAAATGGTTGATAAGGAGAACTTGATAATGTGGTTGATGGATAAAGGACTTATCAAGAAAGTACAGTATTGTGGAAGGTGCAACTTTGAGATGAAATTGGTACCGTGTAGCGACCGATCTGATGGCTATAGATGGGAATGTCAGAAGCAAACCGCTAATGGGAAAAGGCACAGAGTGGATACGTCAATAAGGAGCGGAAGCTGGTTTGAGGAAAGTAACTTACAATTGGAAGAAATGCTTAAATTTACATATTGGTGGTGCAGAGATCTGGACCAGAGTCAGATACAGCATGAGTCAGCGAGCGCAGTTGACTGGGATAGCTTTTGCCGAGAAATCTGTGAGATCACACTGCTAGAAAACAGCGAGATGGTTGGTGGCGAAGGAAAAATCGTACAAATAGACGAGAGCAAATTTGGGAAAAGAAAGTATCATCGTGGACATCGGGTGGAGGGCCAGTGGGTTTTTGGTGGAATTGAAAGCGACAGCAGGAAATGTTTTATGGCTACAGTGGAACAACGAGATGAAGCAACGCTACTGCCGATAATTCAAAAGTGGATTAAACCAAAATCCATCATAGTTTCCGACTGTGTTAATTGAGTGTGGACTGCGGTACTGCGGTGGCAGTGTTATGATGGCTGAAGTGGGCTACCTGTGTTAATTGAGTGAGGACTGCGGTACTGTGGTGGCAGTGTTATGATGACTGAAGTGGACTACCTGTGTTAATTGAGTGTGGACTGTAGTACCGCGGTGGCAGCGATTTTATAGGTCAATCTGAAGTTACGGGGTATTCTAAAGTTTAGCCTATATATATTCTTGATAATCATCGGTTGATGTCCCGCCCCCCTTACCTTACTACAGCTTAGCCTTCCCCTTCCCAAATCCCACGTATTGTTTATTTTTTATATGTACATTTACTGTATTACATTTACTGTTGGTATTTCATTTAACGGTGAAACAAAATCAAAATGTCTCTTCGTTAAGCTAGCTTTTGCAACCAATGTTCAATTGACGTCATAACAGATAGTCATTTGGATATTTCTCAGAAAAATTTGAGCAGACACTCTTCTAATCGTGTCTTTTTGTATTCAAACGTAAGCTTCCTCTTTACTTTGTCAACCTCGTGGAAAAGTCTATCAAGATCATCGTACGCATCCAGCTTTTTCACGGCCGTTTCACTGAGGCCCTTTCGAACAGATTCTCTTCTAAAATGCCATTCTCTTAAACGAGGAACACACTTGATCTCGTACAATTTTGGATAAATCGCAAAAATACAGTAGAAAGGGAATAAACAGCAAACATAAAAAATGTCGTCTCCTTGGTAACTACTTGTTCTTCTCTGAATGTGCATCATTAAGAATGCTAGCAATAGCATGGCAAGTAAGAAAGTATGTGTGCCTTTTTTGACGGAGTTCGATAGCGTACAAAAGTCTTTATGAGCATCAGCGAGAATATCTAAGGCATTTTTCTGGTCGAGTGTCCTGGTGACAACTTCTTGCACTTCTGACTTTAGTACTATACCATCACTAAGATGACCTGTTTAGTGGAAAATTAAATCTACATTAAAACAAACAAACAACAACAACAAACAACAACAACAACAACAAAAAACAGGGAAAACTAATTATGAGCTATCAAGCCATATTTCACAATATAGACAGACAACGAACTGACAATTTTGACGAACGAGTGAGCAAACAAATTGGTAAACACCTGAATATGTTTTCCCTACCTATCTTGGGTGACCATGTTTTAGCCTTGTCAAGACTGTCAATCAGTTGTTTGTTGAAGTAGGGTTGTACATCTTCACTTGTATGGTCCAGGTTCGTCAAGTGTTTTAAGATATTAGGTATTTCACATTTCATTAGAATCAGAGGCAGAACACGAGCTGAAATCAGACACAATGAATTAGTAAAGCTTTTCTCTTCATTATTCATGTCACTGCAGTTAATCTAAAAGGAACTTATTGCTCGTCAGTAACCTCATTTTTAATAAAATAACATTAAATGAGCTTGTAACAACGAATAATCAATATTCATAGACCCAGGCCCACGCGGCAGTTTTTTGGTTTTGTTAGTCTACACGTGTTTTAGTAATCCTTAATTTATTTTATGTTTAATCCAACTTTCAGTCAAATGTAGGACATCAAACCGTCAGGTAAAACAGATAACATTATTTATTCTCCATTTAGATAAAATTGTAATGTAATTCTTCGATTATTTTTGTAGAAACCTCGACACAACTCAACTCATTGTCAACTCAACTCAATCTCAATCTAAACTTCAGCTCAGCTAATCTTATTTCGTATCATCGCATTTGAACCTCGTATAACGTGTTGTCATCCGTACAGAATAGGCTGAATAAACCCGTTCGTTTGTATTGAGTGTTTCTTGGGTTTTCTTGATCCTAAAGAGCTGCACCAAAATACCACTTCACCACACTATACGATTTCACGATGAAGCTGGCCATATACTGAACATGCAATATCTTACCGGGCAACGTATATATCGCTATGTCACCGACATTATTAAGTCATGACATCATGCCACATTGCACAATCACGTCACAATATGCTATGACATAGATCGATTTTTTTAAGTCACAGTGCAGCACGGTATATTGCAATCTCGTATCACATCAATTCACAAGGAGTTTAAATAGCGTGCTGTAATAATGCGTGCTATACCAAACCTTACGTAAAACTGCATAACTGTTTACGTTGTTTTCCTTTTTATCCCAGAAATTCAAGTTCAAATTCTCTGTTAAGCCTTTTTAGAAATATTTCCACTCAAAAAGTTAAAAAAAATGTCATTCTTACGCTTTGGTGCGATGAGCCTTTGCTTCAGGCTTGAGCATGCGCGCTTTTTAATTTCTAGCTAAACTCCGAAGTGAGTTACTTGAACATTGCCTTATGCTAATTTTAACAAATCTTAGACGTTGTATTCTAATTTCATTCTGATGATGACTTGGAGTCGAAAACGTTCAATTAAAACGATCATTTTCTTGTCTGCTTATTCCAATTTATAATGTTGTGTCAAATGATGTCACACTTCTGAATAACGAGTAATTTGCTACGTAAACTATGTATTATTACGTCATGAGAAGCAAAGTTACATCAAAATTATATACCCTTAGAAAAAATGGCCCAAATCATTGAGTACCTTTGATTGTTGCCAGGGATAACCTCAGAGCTTGTTCACTTTCAAACCTACACCACTCGCTCTCCACGAAGGCTGGTGTCAACACAAGAATGGTCACGTGACTATTCTCAATAGCATGGACCACATTATCTGTGATCGCACGGCCTGCAAGGAAATCACGGTAATCAATGCAGGCTGTTTTGCCTTCTTGTTCTAGTGTTGGTAGAAGTACATCTTTGACCCAGGGACGATCACAGCAACTGTACGAGATGAACACATCGTATTCAAAGGCCTTACTGCCGTCTTTCTTTTGAACATCTTTGGTTATGTCGTCATCATCACCATCATCTCTATCACCATCATCATCATCTTCATCATCATCCCCATCATATTTGTTCTTCCTGCTATTATCTGCATCATCAGCGTTATGATTAACATCGCTCCTCATGATGTCATCATAGCCATAATAGGCTGTGTTATCATCATCAACATTATTGGTCTTATTATTCATATCGGCCTCTGTATGTTTGTTGTCATCGACATTACAACTAACGTAGATCTTGGTGTCATCGCTACCATCATTTATCTTGTTTCCATCGCTATTATCATCAATCTTCTTGCCATCGTTACCCTCATTGATCATGTTGCCATCGTTACCCTCATTGATCTTGTTTTCATCGTTACCCTCATTGATCTTGTTGCCATCGTTGCCCTCATTGATCTTGTTGCCATCGTTACCCTCGTTGATCTCGTTGTCATCGCTACTATCATATATGTTGTTATCATCGCTACCCTCGTTAATCTTGTTGTCATCGCTACCATCATCGATGTTTTTGCCATCGTTACCCTCATTGATCTTGTTGCCATCGCTTCCATCATCAAGCTGATTCAGTTCGAGCAAACAATGAAGATTATCCATAACTCAAGCTAAAAGATAAAGCATAAAGAAAAAAACGTTTCAGTGGTTGCTCTAGTTAAAAAAATATTTTATATTTTATGTGTAATACCTAGCGATTTGGCGCTCAGGCAGTAATTTAAGCAAGAATTAAAGAATATAGCTTCTTGTAATATGAAATAAATCAAATTTCATCTTTGTTTAGTTATCATTGCAATGTTTTTAGTGCATTTTTAAACTCCTTTGTTGCGAAACTCTCATTCCACATTTTTTTTACATTTTTAAACCATAAATTGCAGACGTTGTTGCCACGGATCTCAAATTTATTGAAACAGAGCACTGTCTAAATCTCGGCTTGTGTTTGCAAGCGTGACATCAAATCAGAAATGCAGTGACGATTTGAATATTTCAAGTTCTATATATTGTTGAAGCGGAAACGATTGTACAAAACCTTTTGATGCAAAACGAGCTGAGGGAGTTACTAAAAAGTATAGTACACAATCCGCTCACAATAAAAAAATGTTTCGAATGGTTCTGCCAAGCACAAGCTGCTTTTAAAATCAGTCGTAAATTTTAATTTTAATTGATAATTCCAAAGTAAAGTAGATTTTATATATTGTTTTTTATTTAGTTAATCTTAATATTTATTGTCTGTTCTAGCTTTTTGATAGGTTTGATTTACATGTACCAATCTTATAAAATTGACTTTCAAAAAAAAATGTTCCCGAAGCTTTTATATTTATGATTGTTTATGTCAAAGTTGATGATTTGTTCATAAAGGTTTTTTGAAAGTGCTCTTACCTCTCTTTAAAATGTAGCTAGTTGTTTCTGCTGCCGTAAATACCGTAAACTGAACTAATCAAATAAGGTCACATAAGCAATAAATATCTGTTAAAGAGTAACTAGGGGAAAACCCTTAAAAACCCGTACTAATCATTAGGGGTTTCCCCGGCTAAATATGATTAGTCATCAAAACACAGAGCCAGTGAACGAAGGCAAAATATCATAAAAAAGTTTCAAGTGTTTTTGAAAAATACTCCTAAAAGGGCTTTCATTTCTAAGCATATAGGGGGGGGGGGGGGATCGGCAGAATTGTGGTGAGGGGGGTGGGTCAAGTTTTTTTAGAAGCTTGGTAAGGAGGGTTTCACAATATTGACTGTGTTCTGAAGGGAATTATCATGGGGAGGGGGGAGTTGTGATAATATTACTAAAATGCTAAGGGAGGGGGGGGTCGGTTAATGCATGTAGACAGCTACATGAAATTTTATAGTTATAATCTTTTATATTAATTCCAGCATTTTCAGATTCCAGTTGCACTGAGCCGTTGTGGGTCCACGGTGGATTATATTGAGGGGATAAAAGTACCAGAAGGAACCGTACAAACCATCATGTTATATACAGACAATGATTGGCCGTTATTTTAATACACTTTCTGATAGTTAGAACATTAACATAACAATTTCTTGAATCTAAAAATAAGCAGTTAAATTGAAATTCTTCTCGTGTGTAAATATTATTCAGTTTGTATGCCCTGATGATTGACTTGTGATCCGAAAGCTCGGTCGTTTTGTAAAAAAATGATGTGGAAGCAATATATCAATTACAGTTTCTTTGTTAGTAAACATTTGCAGTGTCGCTTTAGTAGAGAGAACTTCCTGTGTCATTGAGAATACGATGACGTCTGAGATCCACACTTCCCGCCAATGGAATTTTTTTAAACGGTTTCTACATAAAGATCGGCACATATAAAAAAACAAAAATGAAATAAAAATCAGGGGTCATCGCGGATGATCTGGATTGGGAATAGTCCCATTTTTGCCTTATTTCAACTAATATTAAGTTTATCCCCCGTATATTTGGCTTTACACTCATCAGTGGATCTTTTCATTCTGAAGTTATTTCGGGGACGGAACGTGATTGGCCAGATTGCAGGAGGCGCGGTCGCACCTCTCGATCCTCAGGACTAAATGACATTTGCATCTTTCGTTTCTATCAACGGCTCAATGACACTTAAGGTAATTCCGTAGAAATAAAACTGCCCGATGAAATTTTTTTATACTCGTTCTAACAAACAATTTTGAGAAACGCTTTCAGAAAATACAATAAAAAAGGGGGGTCACCGACTTCTTTGTTTGCGCAATATGACGTCAAAGTTCATGCATTTTAGTGACTTGAGAACGTAAAGAAAGAAGCTCAAAAATCGAAAAGAAACGGAACAAAAACACAGTAATTTGTTTTTTAAAAGCAAAATTCGCGTTTTGTTCAAATGTCTGTTTTTTATTTCATTTAAAAAATATGAACAGATGTATAAAAAATATGTGATCTTGAAGAAATTGACGAAATACCAACGTGCGCACGAGCTGCTAATTCATTCGAAAAAGTCCTAAGCGGAAAGTATTTTGGAAATTTCTCAAAAGTTAGCCCGATGACCTATGCTCAATTTTAGATATATTTGATGTTATGTTATAAAAAATAATTTTATCAAATAAAAAACATAGGTCACCGTGCTAGTTCGCGAAATATTGCAAAAAATATCGTCATTTTATTGTCAAAAAACAGGTTTTCCGAGAGAGGACTGGGTCGAGTTTCAAAATTATCGCGTTTTCTCGCTCGAAAATGTCGCAATTCTTCGAATTTTTTATTCAAAGTACTTTACAAACATAATTTGACTAGATTACATCATAAAAGTCCTGAAACCAAAATACTTGAAACATGCGCAGAACTATGCGCAGTGCAAAACTACGGAATTACCTTAATACCTCAAGAAATTTACTATATAGCATTCTCATGTGTTCTGAGAATTCAAGACTTTCTTCCTCCGATTGAGATCTAAATATCAAATTAACTTGAAATAAATATTTTGTTTTATTTCTAATACAACATTTTACAGCATTTGAAAGGAAATTATTGCTTTGGTTTTCCGATGGAAATAACCCGCCGATACTACTTTGAAAATACTTTTGAACATGAGTGTTTCAAGTGTATATTAGGGGGTGGGGAGAATTCACCAAACGTATTGAGTGTAAGTTTTCGCAATATCAATATCTACAATTTTTGAGATTTAGCACGGGTGTGAAAAAAAGCTCATGTTTTAGACAGCTTGTGGTTTATCTCGAAAAATACAAATCACCGACAGGAAGAGACCAAATATCGTGCATGACCGGCCGCCAAGAAGAGAGAGAGAGAGAGAGGGAGAGAGAGAGAGAGAGAGAGAGAGAGAGAGAGAGAGAGAGAGAGAGAGAGAGAGGGAGAGAGAGAGAGAGAGAGAGAGAGAGAGAGAGAGAGAGAGAGAGAGAGAGAGAGAGAGAGAGAGAGAGAGAGAGAGAAAACAAAAAAAAAACAATGAGCGAACACTGAATTCTAGTAAAAATCTAAGTTAAAAGAAAAACACTTCTAAACTTTTTGATGATTTTAATTTTTCTACATGTTTGTGTTTGTTAATTAGTTAATTTTAAGAAGTACAAGTACAAGTCTTCTGATATTCATCCTCGGGAACCCAGGGGTTAAGTGACAGATATAACCCCTGGGTTCCCGAGGATGTCTGATTTTAGACTGCAATGTGGAAATGTATATTATTTATTGCTCTTGTGGTATCTTCTCATAATGTAAGAGCACTCAGTACTCATCCGCTTGTTTGCTATCTAGTATAATGCTGAATCATGCTGAATAGCAAAGTTGTTCAGGAGCGGATCCAAAACATTTTGAAGGGGGTGGGGTGGGGAGGTGCACTAATCAAAAAATGACCCAAAAGTTTTTAAAGGGGGTTTAAAAGTGAGTAATTAAGTTAATTGTAAAAAAAAAAAAAATGATAATTAAAAAAACGTTTGTGGTTTCTATATTTTCAAGATAGGCTCACTAAAATTATTTTGTTATTGAAGGGACGGGGGAAGGAGGCAGGGAGGTAGTGGAATGATTTCTTTGAATGAAATAGCCAAAAGGAACGGTAATGTCAAATGTATTTTTTTGTTACCGCGTTAGAACTATATCCCTAATTTCTTGCGGTCTCACAGTAAACACATAGCGGTGTTTTTCCTAGATAAGCTATTTCAAAAAAAGTTGTCGTTAGATTTTCCTGAATACTGCATACGGAATACCGAAAACTGCATTCTAAGACCGAAATGTATTCAAGGAAGTGTGCCATATGAACTGCGAAAATGGAGTCTGAATGTAAATCTTCAGAAAATGGATTCGGTATGTCTGCAAATATTATTATATATTTATGCAATTATATATCGCCAACAATGCATTTCGGTCTTGGAATCTAATATTCTATTAAAAAAAACTGTTTCATCATTTTCTCGATTGCCGTTTTTTGATTATAGCAAGAAATGCTCTACGGAAGCTTGGTAGTCGCCAGGCATAGATAAGTGGATTTATAAGTGAATTTATGAGTATAAACAAGAATTGACCATCTCTTAACCAATGAGCAACTACACAGCTACACTCACTGAAGTTCATGACATAAATCATTACACAAGATGGTGAATAACAAACCATAAACGCTACTACAACAAACACAAACGCCTTTGTAATTCTCTTCTCGCGCAACATAAACTTCTTCTGGATGGACGGTGTTTTCATTTCATCGTCACAAACCATTCGAGACTTTGAACCCCTTAAAACCTTCACTTGCACGATTATAAGAATGACAAGCGTTACCACAATGGAAGTGTTTGCAAACACGAATGTATATGTTACATAGCCAATCTTGAAGTACACAAATGGCAGTGTGAACGCTATGATCCAGATAGCTATGGTGGCGCATTTAGCTCTTCTAGACCCATGCCTCGCTCTGTATTTCAGCGAGTACGTTACGGCAGCATATCGATCGACAGCTAGAGCACTGATATTCAGAATCGACGCGGTACATGAAATGAAATAAGACATATGTATTAACCATATGTTATCGATGGTGTGAAACAGACCTTCTTGTATATGCATATACACAGATATTGGCTCAGTCACCATCCCTACTATTAGATCTGCTAGAGCTAGATGGACTGTCAATAGAGCGAACGGACTCCGCAGGTCCCTGTAAGGGTTCTTGTAGACGGAGAGACAGACCAGTAAATTACCAGGAACTGTGAACATGCTGAACAATCCAGAAAGAACAGCGGTTATCCATGGTAGAGGTGGAGGAGCAGGGACACTGTCACAAGTGCTGTTGCCAAACATAGCACAACGTAATGGATTCGTGAAGCTAGTGATGTGATTCTCTTAAGCTTGTTTTGGTGGAATTGAAAGCGACAGCAGGAAATGTTTTATGGCTACAGTGGAACAACGAGATGAAGCAACGCTACTGCCGATAATTCAAAAGTGGATTAAACCAAAATCCATCATAGTTTCCGACTGTTGGAAAGCTTACATCAATCTGGAGAAACATGGCTACACCCACAGAACAGTAAATCATTCGAAAGAATTTGTGAACAATGACGGGGACCACACGAAGGCCAAGGCAAAACTACCTAAGTTTGGAGTGCGCAAACAATACTTTAGTTCTTATTTGTCAGAATTTATGTGGTTGTACATACACAGGGACAACGACATGTTTGAACAATTTTTGTTGGCAGTTTGTAAAGTTTATGAGTAGTATTGTAAACGTTCTCATGTGTTAATATAAATAAGCTATTGCAAATATGAACTCAGAATTTTGTATTTAGATATTGTTGGACAAAATCAATCACTAGGATTTTACGTTTATTATGTATATATTTTTGAAATATGAGTTGAAATAAATAAGAGTTGAAGCTATGTTATATATTGAATATACAAATAATTCTGAATAGAAAGTGATTGCTTAATACATAGTGTTGATTTTGCAGTTGTGGTAAGCATTGACTGTATCGGGCTGCCTGTGTTAATTGAGTGTGGACTGCGGTACTGCGGTGGCAGTGTTATGATGGCTGAAGTGGGCTACCTGTGTTAATTGAGTGAGGACTGCAGTACTGCGGTGGCAGTGTTATGATGACTGAAGTGGACTACCTGTGTTAATTGAGTGTGGACTGTAGTACCGCGGTGGCAGCGATTTTATAGGTCAATCTGAAGTTACGGGGTATTCTAAAGTTTAGCCTATATATATTCTTGATAATCATCGGTTGATGTCCCGCCCCCCTTACCTTACTACAGCTTAGCCTTCCCCTTCCCAAATCCCACGTATTGTTTATTTTTTATATGTACATTTACTGTATTACATTTACTGTTGGTATTTCATTTAACGGTGAAACAAAATCAAAATGTCTCTTCGTTAAGCTAGCTTTTGCAACCAATGTTCAATTGACGTCATAACAGATAGTCATTTGGATATTTCTCAGAAAAATTTGAGCAGACACTCTTCTAATCGTGTCTTTTTGTATTCAAACGTAAGCTTCCTCTTTACTTTGTCAACCTCGTGGAAAAGTCTATCAAGATCATCGTACGCATCCAGCTTTTTCACGGCCGTTTCGCTGAGGCCCTTTCGAACAGATTCTCTTCTAAAATGCCATTCTCTTAAACGAGGAACACACTTGATCTCGTACAATTTTGGATAAATCGCAAAAATACAGTAGAAAGGGAATAAACAGCAAACATAAAAAATGTCGTCTCCTTGGTAACTACTTGTTCTTCTCTGAATGTGCATCATTAAGAATGCTAGCAATAGCATGGCAAGTAAGAAAGTATGTGTGCCTTTTTTGACGGAGTTCGATAGCGTACAAAAGTCTTTATGAGCATCAGCGAGAATATCTAAGGCATTTTTCTGGTCGAGTGTCCTGGTGACAACTTCTTGCACTTCTGACTTTAGTACTATACCATCACTAAGATGACCTGTTTAGTGGAAAATTAAATCTACATTAAAACAAACAAACAACAACAACAAACAACAACAACAACAAAAAACAGGGAAAACTAATTATGAGTTATCAAGCCATATTTCACAATACAGACAGACAACGAACTGACAATTTTGACGAACGAGTGAGCAAACAAATTGGTAAACACCTGAATATGTTTTCCCTACCTATCTTGGGTGACCATGTTTTAGCCTTGTCAAGACTGTCAATCAGTTGTTTGTTGAAGTAGGGTTGTACATCTTCACTTGTATGGTCCAGGTTCGTCAAGTGTTTTAAGATATTAGGTATTTCACATTCCATTAGAATCAGAGGCATTACACGAGCTGTAAACAGACACAATGAATTAATAAAGCTTTTCTCTTCATTATTCATGTCACTGCAGTTAATCTAAAAGGAACTTATTGCTCGTCAGTAACCTCATTTTTAATAAAATAACATTAAATGAGCTTGTAACAACGAATAATCAATATTCATAGACCCAGGCCCACGCGGCAGTTTTTTGGTTTTGTTAGTCTACACGTGTTTTAGTAATCCTTAATTTATTTTATGTTTAATCCAACTTTCACTGAAATGTAGGATATCAAACCGTCAGGTAAAACAGATAACATGATTTATTTTCCATTTTGAATAAAATTGTAGTGTAATTCTGCGATTATTTTTGTAGAAACCTCGACACAACTCAACTCATTGTCAACTAAACTCAACCTCAATCTAAACTTGAGCTCAGCTCCTCTTATTTCGTATCATCGCATTTGCACCTCGTATAACGTGTTGTCATCGGTACAGAATAGGCTGAATAAACCCGTTCGTTCGTATTGGGTGTTTTTTTGGGTTTTCTTAATCCTACAGAGCTGCCCTGGGGGGGGGGGGGGGGTACTCCCTTCAGATCTGGGTAGGGGTGTTCCGCTGGGATCTTGTAGAGGTTACCCTGTTTATAACAAAAAATACGTAACTTCCATACCCTGTTTATGACAATGTTATGACAAATTACAATTGCTTACGAACATTATATGATTTGTATAAAAATATCAATTCAGACACACGTGCTGCTCTTATCTTTTTTTAAAGTCAACGATCTTATTCCTGCCGATTTCCTGAATGCAAAATAATTTCTCTCATTTTTTGGACCCTGCTTATGACAGAAAATTTTGATTAAATTGGAAATAGAGTAGAATTGGATACCCTGACCAAGTCACAGTGCAGCACGGTATAATGAAATCTCGTCTCGCCATCTCGTATCACATCAATTCATAAGGAGTTTAAATAGCGCGCTGTAATAATGCGTCCTATACCAAACCTTACGTAAAACTGCATAAGATGAATACTTTGTTTACTTAGTTTTCCTTTTATCCCAGAAATTCAAGTTCAATTTCTCTGTTAAGCCTTTTTAGAAATATTTCCACTCAAAAAGTAAAAAAATGTCATTCTTACGCTTTGGTGCGATGAGCCTTTGCTTCAGGCTTGAGCATGCGCGCTTTTTAATTTCTAGCTAAAAAATCTCCGAAGGGAGTTACTTGAACATTGCCTTATGCTAATTTTAACAAATCTTAGACGTTGTATTCTATTTCATTCTGAAGATGATTGGAGTCGAAAACGTTCAATTAAAACGATCATTTTCTTGTCTGCTTATTCCAATTTATAATGTTGTGTCAAATGATGTCACACTTCTGAATAACGAGTAATTTGCTACGTAAACAATGTATTATTACATCAAAGTTATATACCCTTATAAAAAATGGCCCAAAACATTGAGTACCTTTGATTGTTGCCAGGGATAACCTCAGAGCTTGTTCACTTTCAAACCTACACCAATCGCTCTCCACGAAGGCTGGTGTCAACACAAGAATGGTCACGTGACTATTCTCAATAGCATGGACCACATTATCTGTGGTCGCACGGCCTGCAAGGAAATCACGGTAATCAATGCAGACTGTTTTGCCTTCTTGTTCTAGTGTTGGTAGAAGTACATCTTTGACCCAGGGACGATCACAATAACTGTACGAGATGAACACATCGTATTCAAAGGCCTTACTGCCGTCTTCCTCTTGAACATCTTTGGTTATGTCGTCATCATCACCAACACCTCTATCACCATCATCATCATCTTCATCATCATCCCCATCATATTTGTTCTTCCTGCTATTATCTGCATCATCAGCGTTATGATTAACATTGCTCCTCATGATGTCATCATAGCCATAATAAGCTGTTTTATCATCATGAACATTATTGGTCTTATTATCCATTTCGACCTCTGTACGTTTGTTGTCATCGACATTACAACTAACGTAGATCTTGGTGTCATCGCTACCATCATTTATCTTGTTTCCATCGCTACCATCATCAACCTTCTTGCCATTGGTAACGTCATTAATCTCGTTGCCATCGTTACCATCATCGATGTTGTTGACATCGCTACCACCATTGATCTTATTGGTTTTATTGCCATCGTTACCCTCATTGATCTTGTTGCCATCGTTACCCTCATTGATCTTGTTGCCATCGCTTCCCTCATTGATCTTGTTGCCATCGTTTCCCTCATTGATCTTGTTGCCATCGCTACCATCATCAATCTTGTTGCCATCGCTTCCCTCATTGGTCTTGTTATCGCTTTTCTCATTGATCTTGTTGCCATCGTTACCCTCATTGATCTTGTTGCCATCGTTACCCTCATTGATCTTGTTGCCGTCGTTACCCTCATTGATCTTACTGGCATCGTTACCCTCATTGATCTCGTTGTCATCGCTACCATCATCGATGTTGTTGTCATCGCTACCATCATCGAGGTTGTTGCCATCGTTACCCTCATTGATCTTGTTGCAATCGCTTCCATCATCAAGCTGATTCAGTTCGAGCAAACAATGAAGATTACCCATAACTCAAGCTAAAAGATAAAGCTTTAAGAAAAAAACGTTTCAGTGGTTGCTCTATTTAAAAAAAATATATTTTATATTTTATGTGTAATACCTAGCGATTTGGCACTCAGGCAGTAATTTAAGCAAGAATTAAAGAATATAGCTTCTTGTAATATGAAATAAATCAAATTTCATCATTGTTTAGTTATCATTGCAATGTTTTTAGTGCATTTTTAAACTCCTTTGTTGCGAAACTCTCATTCCACATTTTTTTTACATTTTTAAACCATAAATTGCAGACGTTGTTGCCACGGATCTCAAATTTATTGAAACAGAGCACTGTCTAAATCTCGGCTTGTGTTTGCAAGCGTGACATCAAATCAGAAATGCAGTGACGATTTGAATATTTCAAGTTCTATATATTGTTGAAGCGGAAACGATTGTACAATGTTTCGAATGGTTCTGCCAAGCACAAGCTGCTTTTAAAATCAGTCGTAAATTTTAATTTTGATTGATAATTCCAAAGTAAAGTAGATTTTATATATTGTTTTTTATTTAGTTAATCTTAATATTTATTGTCTGTTCTAGCTTTTTGATAAGTTTGATTTACATGTACCAATCTTATAAAATTGACTTTCAAAAAAAAATGTTCCCGAAGCTTTTATATTTATGATTGTTTATGTCAAAGTTGATGATTTGTTCATAAAGGTTTTTTGAAAGTGCTCTTACCTCTCTTTAAAATGTAGCTAGTTGTTTCTGCTGCCGTAAATACCGTAAACTGAACTAATCAAATAAGGTCACATAAGCAATAAATATCTGTTAAAGAGTAACTAGGGGAAAACCCTTAAAAAACCGTACTAATCATTAGGGGTTTCCCCGGCTAAATATGATTAGTCATCAAAACACAGAGCCAGTGAAAACGAAGGCAAAATATCATAAAAAAGTTTCAAGTGTTTTTGAAAAATACTCCTAAAAGGGCTTTCATTTCTAAGCATATAGGGGGGGGGGGGGGGGGGATCGGCAGAATTGTGGTGAGGGGGGTGGGTCAAGTTTGCATGTAGACAGCTACATGAAATTTTATAGTTATAATCTTTTATATTAATTCCAGCATTTTCAGATTCCAGTTGCACTGAGCCGTTGTGGGTCCACGGTGGATTATATTGAGGGGATAAAAGTACCAGAAGGAACCGTAACGTACAAACCATCATGTTATATACAGACAATGATTGGCCGTTATTTCAATACACTTTCTGATAGTTAGAACATTAGCATAACAATTTCTTGAATCTAAAAATAAGCAGTTAAATTGAAATTCTTCTCGTGTGTAAATATTATTCAGTTTGTATGCCCTGATGATTGACTTGTGATCCGAAAGCTCGGTCGTTTTGTAAAAAAATGATGTGGAAGCAATATATCAATTACAGTTTCTTTGTTAGTAAACATTTGCAGTGTCGCTTTAGTAGAGAGAACTTCCTGTGTCATTGAGAATACGATGACGTCTGAGATCCACACTTCCCGCCAATGGAATTTTTTTAAACGGTTTACATAAAGATCGGCACATATAAAAAAAACAAAAATGAAATAAAAATCAGGGGTCATCGCGGATGATCTGGATTGGTAATAGTCCCATTTTTGCCTTATTTCAACCAAGAGTTTATCCCACGTATATTTGGCGTTATTTCGGGAACGGAACGTGATTGGCCAGATTGCAGTAGGCGTGGTCACATCATCAAAACATTTCAAGACAAAAGTGCTGAGATTGGTAACAAGTTTCTAAAAATAGCATGACAAGTAAAGCCTCTGATGGGGTCCGGGGATAAGCTCTCTCTTCTCATACTCTCTTGTCTCAACTAGAGAAGTAGCATCAAATTTGTTGAAAATAATTTTCTTGCGAACAAATTTGAAAGTTGTTCACAAATTTACTATATGAGTCTGACAAAATGCCCCCTTCGCTATAGTTCTCATGAATTTATTTCTTGAAAAAGACACTGACTGATCAGATATTTTACCGAGGTTTAAATGAAGAGCTTCATTAATTTTTTGTATACTTTATAATTACCACAGAAAAAGTCAAAATTACAATGTTTTGCTCTCGAAGACCATGTATTTTTTATTCCAAAATTTTAAAGTTGGTTTTATGTCAAATATAAAAATGTTAATTTAAAAAAAGTAATTGGGTGACACCGTCCTATCTCCTATGTTTGGACCTATTAGCAAAAAATGCGAAGAAAATTTTATGTTTTCACTGTTTAAGACGCGCGGGAATCGGCACTAGCTGCTTTTGAGGCCCGCATGTAATCATGAATGTTATGATGTTATTTTTTAACAAAAAGTTCGAGAATGACCATATTTTAGCTCTAGCGTGATTTCACATGCGCGAGTGGGATGCGCAGTAGCAAGGGTCCCCTACTTTAAAATATAGTGTATGGTTTGGCATTTAGCTAGCTTGATAGAATCCTTCGTAGCACATTCTAGCAGCATCATGCAATGGATTTCGACGTAATTTTTTAATATTCAACTTCACCTTCAATAACTAATTGTTAGTTTCATGTGCAGGTAATATTTATTAGTGTAAATGTTGTATTCTTGTTGGATTTTGTGCAACCAGTCGCAGCGACAAAATTGGAAAAATCTACGCAGTCGAAGCGTGCTTACTGTAGGTGCGACATGACTCTGCGACAAGTGAGAAAATAACCAATGGGACAGCGCTAGTTTTTCCCATAATTCCTCTCGATCCTCCGGACTAATTAAAATTTGCATCTTTCGTTTCTATCAACGGCCCAATAACACTTAATAGCTCAAGAAATGTACTATATAGCATTCTAATGTGTTCTGAGAATTCAAGACTTTCTTCCTCCGATTGAGACTTAAATATCAAATTTACTTGAAATAAATATTTTGTTTTATTTCTAATACAATATGTGCATTTGAAAGGAATTTATTGCTTGGTTTTCCGAGACAGCCGTTAAAATATTTGATGGATGAATCAGACGATCTCGGGGAACTTTTTAAAAAAATCAAAGAAGAGAATAAAAACTATACATTTGTTCTAGAATAGGACATAGCATTATCAGAACGACATTTTTCACTGTCGAATTTTGTGATACTTTATATAGTGAGAGCAGTTCACTTAATTACTTTGTAAATAAATATTATTCATTACTTGTAAAATTTTGAAATAAAAAAAAATCACTATTTTATGCAAATCGTTTTGTTTTTCTTTGTTTAATTTGTGCTATTATTCACTACTAAACCTGGCCAGGGGGGGGGGGGGGGGGGGGGTATTCAAAAACAGGTCACGAATGTACGGCTATTATATCCAATTGTTCGTATTTGTGTTGGTACCTTTTAGGGGTGAAAATCATGTATTGCCACGCCCTTCTGGACAGAACTTTGGTACCTTTTAGTGGTCATTTTCAAAAATTCCGATCGGAGTCCCCTCCCCCTAAATAGTAGTCGTAAAGGTATGTTTCACTCTCTCAAAAGGACCTTATTAAAAATTCAAAATGGCGGCTTTTCCGAATTTATCCGAGATCAATGATTCGGTTTTCCGACAATCTAGCGAACATAAAGGTCACCAGGTTACAATGTCATATACAGAAAAAATAACGCGGGAATGTATGAATAATGTTTATCATGCAGTATGGAGTCTAATTCGTTGATTTTAAAGAAGTTGAAGAACTTTACTGTGTTAGGGGATTTCTTTGGGTACACTAATAATATAGAGTCTGCCTATGAAGTCTTAAGACAGTTCGAAACATTTCATGGACATATTAAAAGCACTCTACTTGTTCTCAATTAATTATTTGTATAAATGTATACTACAACGTTCTTGCAAACGAGTGTATATACCATATACATGTAAGTTATATTCAATTAATGCATTAATTATTATATACATAACTTCGCGATTACTAACGACCTTAAAACAATACTTTATTTTCTTGTTTTACAGTAGTTTGAAATGAAAACGAAAATAATAAAACCTAGTAAGTCAAATATGATCGAATGGGATTGATTGATTGATTGAAGTTAGTATTTGTACAAATAAAACGAAGCTGTGTACTATTATAGCTTACCTATTTTAATCGTCTGTTTATCCTCTATTCATTTATAGTTTATAGTCGAGTGACATTTGCAAGTAAGGTGGATTGATTTATCCGTATTTATTTTTTCGTATTGTCCGCCGATTGTCCGCCGTATTAAAGTCCGAAGCCGAATCATTGATCTCGGATGAATTCGGAAAAGCCGCCATTTTGAATTTTTAATAAGGTCCTTTTGAGTCATCCCTTTTAACCTCTACCACTGTCATTCAGCTGGTTCCCCTTATCATTGCAAAAACAAGGACTGTGGTACAACAAAGCATGTTTAAATGCTTGATTCGAAAAAAACTTATCAACTAAGTCACTTTTAGTTCGATTTTTCTGTAATATTATTATTTTTTCTTTTTGGTCAATTCGCGGATTATTTTTGGTTATTGGCCAACCCAACCCAAACCCCTCCCCTCTTAAATATGTAATGATCTGTCCCTTATTGGTCTCCCTGCTCGCAAATGTGATTAGAGTTGTCACGTAGCAGTTGCGATAGTCTAGAGAGATCCTTGGGTAAGCTGCTTCTTTTTATTTTTTTTTATTATGTTTTGATACTGTTTATTACTATCTTGTACATAATCTTTTCTTTACATTTTCTTTTCTTTTTATTTAAATTGTCTATTTTACAAGATCCTGAGATGTTGGTTAGCTGTTGATGGAACAGATTTTGCCTAATTCATATGCTAAGCCTGGTACTCACTAGCGCAGACAAAAAAGGAATTTAGGTATCAATAAGAGGCGATGTAGGCGTTTTGTCTTTGTTGTCGCATGTCTTCCATTTTGCTTATACTTGCGTCAATGCTTATTGCGATGCTTATTTCATGTCTTAGGTCACACGCTTGACTTTAGTCCTATTTGTCTTTTCTTTGTTCGCAACTATGCTTGCGTCTATTACACTATTGCCAGTGGTCTCAAAAAGGTTATATAAGGGATGAGTTCAATTCAACCAACACACTTCGAGATTGAAATGAGGTGATTGTAGGCTAGCGATGTCTCTTGCATACTTTCGCAATCTGCGTGTCCAGCCTACCCTCCTTCCCACCCTTTATTTGCCTTCGTCGTTCATTCCGGATTCGCATTCTCATCCACGTATAGCAGGGGTGATTGCTGAGAATAGGTTACCATTGAGGACGATTACTCAGTTTTCAGCCGTTATAGAGTTGGCTATAGGTCCCTTGCATGTAACGTCAAAGCAGCCCAATCTGGAGGACAAAACAAAAGATTTTTTGCTCTCTTGGGAGCTTAAATCCATTGTTTTGTCCTCCAGGTTGAGCTGCATTCCAACGAACTGCAGGGGGTACGCGGTCTATATATATAACATGTGACATGATTGTTCATTCTTGAACTAAGTTGGAATACGATCACAACCATGAGTGGTATGTTGTTTCTTTCAAAGATTTCGTTCATATTGCCTCTTGCATTGAATTTTTTTCTCTCAACTGCTCCTATATGATGATAATTGAAATGTTTGTCATTGTTTTAGTACGAATATCAATTGAAATGCTTTGTTTTGTCCGAATCAAATTTCACTTCTACATTCACTTTATTCTTCGTTTTCATGTGACGCCATCAAAAGTATGACAAATTCATTTTTAATCAAATTGAAACATACCCACTATATATTATAGCTAACGATTATCAAAAGACTTCGTAAAAATATGGGTCCAGAAATGTTGCCCACTTGCGAGATATTTAGGTCTAAATTGTGTCACGCAACGCTATCGCGTAATTCAAATCGAAGGATAAATATCGCGATAAATTCATCTCTGTTATAAGACTTTGTCTCATATAGACTCCTAGTGATTCAATTCAAGTACACAATCCAAAAACCTGACCTAAAATACTGAAGTTGCCTTATTTTTAGACCACTAAAGTTCTATCCACCATTTTGGATGATATAAGTCATCATCTAACATGGCGACTCCGTACATTTTTACCAAATAATACGAATCTTTGATCGTCAATAGTTCAGTAATTATTCGCTCTAGAAGCTTCAAATTTGGCTGAATTACATTGTTTGGAATGCTCTCAAAGGATATGAATGTAGTTTTTTACGTGGTTGCAAACGAAGAATAACCGAAAGCACTCCAGATTGGACGTCATTTTGCAGAGCCATAGCGTTTATCGCAGCTAGTGAGCTTGGATCGATTTATAAGATCGTTTGGCGTGAATACGTGAATATTTAGGCGAATTTTTTTCTACATAAACTCTTTGTTAAATTTTGTTGTAAGTTTACATTTTTTCAAATGTCTTTACATTTCGAGAAAAAAACGGTAAAGGGTTTCTATTTCGTAGCTTTCTTTCGGTAGAAAGCACTGGGTACGAGATCGTTTGATCCCATTTCTTATATTTCCACTGCGCACACGTTTGACCTCGTAGCTTCGCATATGTGCATTACAACTCGAGCCAGACCAGTGGACTTGTTTAAGGTTATAGGAAGGGTTCACGGCATGTCACGGGGTCTCTTGGTAAAAAAATCGCCAGCACGCCGGATCTTTTGCTATTTAGATAAATTATATATGATTTTAAAGCTAAATAACTGACAAAAATGACCGTGTTGTTTTTATTTCGAAAGCGAAGAAAGGTCGCGAGTTTTAACGCTCTGAATGAAGAGGGAGAGTTTTTGTTTCAAACGATAACCCAGGAATACGTTGGATCAGATTTCTAACATTTTTGTACAACGTCAATCATCACATTCGTGGCTACAAAATTGTGTGAGCGATTTTTAATATTTTTGTTTACTTTTTTATTTTATTTTATTTTATGGTGAAAAGTATCAGATTTTACCGAAAAAAAACTCCAGTTTATTTTTACACCAAATAAAATATCAAAAATCGCTCACACGATTTTGTAGCCAATTATGTGATGATTGACATTGTGCAAAAATGTAAGTAATCCGACTAAACGTATTCTTGGGTTACTTTTTCAAACAAAAGCTTAATTTTTCATTTGGAGCGCTACATATCAAACTCATTGTCACAAAAGCCCCTTTGAAGTCACCAGTCTCACGCTCCACTTCAGACTTCATATAAACACCGTATAAATTCCATAAAATTTTCAGCATATTGCCGTTTTACTCAAAACCCTCTGAAATAACAACATTTTTACCACGGTTATCAAATATTACACTATTATAGCTGTCATATTGTATAGTTTTCAAGCCATTACGGCAAACTTTTCGTGGGGCAATTGAGATTTGCAAACAGAGGACTTTTAGTGATTTTACAAGAGAAATTGACCTTTGTGACCCAGTTGCGTCACGAAACGTCACTTTACGCCCCAATACGCATGCTCAGGTCCATTTTTACCGCAAAAATCGAATTCTACATAACAGGCTCGTAACATGGTATATGGGATCAGGGATCAGTGCCCTAAATTTTGCTTGGGATCGGGATCAAAAGCATGGGCTCGGGGATCAAAGCGTTGGGATTGAGGATCAGGTATAAAATTTGGGGATAGTGGGATCATTTATGTTTTGTCACTGCTGTCACTGGCTGAAATATAAAAGTTCATCGTTGCTTCGAGTAAATTTTGCTGGCTGTTACTGTTGGGTGTATTCAAGCATAGAATGATAGGCAACATATCCCAGATGCATGCTAACCGGAAGTGGAGTTGGACGTAAATTCAGTCTCGTGTAGAATGACGTAATTCATGTATATCGAAGTTTTGACTGCTGGTATACTGGCTATAATACTAAAGGTTGATAACTGAGATAAATATATTTTTATGATGGGAAAAAAAGAAAAAGCCACGATCATAGAAGGTATGCAAAAGAAAATGCATACAACAGGTTTGCCTGAACCAAAGTTGAGTCGTTTGACATTTATATCTGAGCAGCTTTCAGGGCTTTCTTTCACTCTCGATAATCCCGACCTATCGATAGAAGAACTAGAAAGTCCAAGCGGATCAAGATAAAGCTAAATGGAGCAGTTAACATTTGAAGGATATGTAGTGATGCAAATCAATAAGTTGAGAATTCCACATTGAATTTCACGAGAAAAACATGTGGAATTCACGAGTCAGGAATTGAATTTTTCTTGAATTCCATATCTAAATCGAAACTTTTTTTTCTGGGTGTGAAATGAAAAGCGTACGGGCTATCTGTGTAACGTTGAATTCCACGCTAAATTCATCTTCTCGATAGCCAATCAGCGCGCGATACGATTTTCGATTGAGATATGGGATTCATGCATGTTGCTGTTGCACTAGAATGCAAAATGCCCAGGAAAATGCTCAAACTTCACTAACCGTGAGAATCTTCACAAATGATGATAAAGAACGTTTACCTTTGAGATTTTTTTCTTTTTTTTTTTTGATGGAGGGAGGGGGAATGGAGGAGGGACATCGAGAAAAGTTGGCTACTTTTTTGGGAGGCCATTAAAAGTATTTTTACGTTCTAATTCACTTCGTTCAAACGAACGTAAATTATTTAACTTTTATATTCCGAGAATATAAACTAAATAACTCGACATACAAATATGTGGTAGGTTCGCTTGCGGACCATTATAGTGTTTAATCTGTAGTCATTGAATCAATGATATTATATATAGTTACAAATATATTTAGATGCCTAGACTTTTAGATACTTTTAAACGATTCTGTTTAGATTCTTGTACATACATGTTCTTAGCACTATCTGACTTCCAGCGGCCATAAATCTTAAGTAATCTTTCCGAAATACCATTTCCTTTCTCTACAGCGGTTGTTATACCGCTCGACCTTAGACTGTGCAGGCCGTAGACCTTGCTGTAATATCCTAGTGCATGCAAACATTGCTAAATGTATCCCTACATCTAGTGTAGGACAACGGCCCGTTTCTTAATTGAAAACCAGCTTTGCCTTATAATTCTTCTAAATATGTGTAAATCACTCTTGGAATAGATCTTAGCTAAATTAATATATCTAGTTAGTAACGTCACAGGACAATACTTGGTGTTTGTTTTAGCGATATAAAGTGGTTGTCTTCCCGATAGACATCCGTTTTACTACTTGGGATGAAAATAGTTATGTAATCATTATAGAAAGAAATACAGCTTCTAATGTTATATAGTTCATTGATGCGTAGAAGTCCAGCAACACCAATTGTACATAATACCGTTACTCGTAAATCTTTTACCGATGCGTCCATGTCTGCGTACTTGTCAATGACCCTCCTGATTGTTTCCGAACTTATTGGCCTTTTTACTGCATGGATTGTCGGAAGCGTCGAATTAGATATATTCTGAGCAAGCTAGAGTAGATACGTTGTCATTAAGGTACTTGGAAATGGGATACTGATACATATCTTCCTTTCTAAACACCACTGGAACATCCTTTCAATTTTCTTGCAGTGAGTTGCTGTTGTAGATGTTGCTCGTGAGGTCGACATTGTGTCAATCAGGTTGTGAAAATTTGGTACAAGGTTGACGGGTAGCGTACTCCATACGGGGCTTCAACTAATAACCTGCAAGATATAAGCACACTTCGAACAAGTTAGCTGGCGCATTGGTTGGAATGATTTACACAGTAATGTTCCCTGCCCTTGCCTTCGTTACTCTTCCCTACACGTTAAAAGTCTTTCCGCCTTAGAAAACATTTTACCATATTACCATATTACCAACGAGTAGGTTGATAAAAATCCAAATTCATGGCCTGTGCATGCCTTGTAACCCATTACCAATTTTAGATTACCGCACTTTCGATCTGACACGATTGCTAACCACCCTTGCGGTGAAATAAACTGGCTGTTACTGCGCCCTTTGACTGCCCCGCACTTGCGATCACGATGGGCTTAGTTATCTCACGTATTGAGATTAACGCACATTCGATCAGACACGATTTGCTAACCGCCCTTGTGGTGAAATAAACTGGCTGTTACTGCGCCCTTTGACTGCCCCACACTTGCGATCACGCTGGGCTTAGTTATCTTACGTATTGAGATTAACGCACATTCGATCAGACACGATTGCTAACCACCCTTGCGGTGAAAAAACTGGCTGTTACTGCGCCCTTTGACTGACCCGCACTTGCAATCACGCTGGGCTTAGTTATCTTACGTATTGAGATCAACGCACTTTCGATCAGACACGATTGCTAACCACCCTTGCGGTGAAAAAACTGGCTGTTACTGCGCCCTTTGACTGACCCGCACTTGCGATCACGCTGGGCTTAGTTATCTCACGTATTGAGACGTATTTTCTTGGCAGTAACAAACGTATCTGTAACTTAAGAGTTTTTATGCTTACGTGATTAAACACGAGAAGAGAAGTCGCATCTGAAGGCTATAATCTGGCATCTAAACCTCTCGGAACCTAGTAGCGAGTTGGTGTTCGTTCCTAGCTTTAACGCATTCTTTCCCTCCGCGATGACATAATCTCTAATGAAATATTTGTACTTTTTTTTTTTTTTAATAATTATTATTATAATTATTATTATTATTATGGGTCAGAAGACAGTTGACGGTCAGAACGGTGTTACCAAAGTTCTTATGGCTCCTTGTACGTACATGTAATGTAAAGGTCTTGATACTAAACTTACGGGAGGGACTTCTAAGCAGTTTTCGTGCTCTAAAATCTTCGCCGTCTGTACCGGATTCCAGGTTCCCGAGAAAAATCTAGATAATTTGGTGTTATACAATGCGGCAAAACAGTCAATAGTGTGCGGTCCCCCTTTGATATCTAAAAATCGGAAATAATCAACAGGTTAGCTCAGTTGGGATAGCGTTGGCTGTTAACCGGGAGGCCGCGGGTTCGAACCCTCAGCCGGACCATCACTCAGGGTCTTTAAATAATTGAGGAGAATGTTCTTCGATTTATAATTGTAAGGCTTCGCGTCTTCTCGGATAAGGACGATAAACTGGAGGTCCCGTCTCGTCACACTTTTACACTAACCAATAACAGGGGGGACTTAAAAGAACGACTGAGGACGCAGGTAACGACCATACTCGGTGATAGGCCTACGCTAATACATACTAACTACTAATAAACCGCATGCTTATAAAGCCGGATTACATACTATAAATAAAAGGAATATATTGTAAAGCGCATTGAGACTTTGAAATGCACTGTAAATGCACCTGCGTTACATTACACTCATTGCCAATCATCGGTGTCAATTATCCTACTGACTGCATCAGCTTGTTAGATTTCGGTTCAAGAATCTACTCGATTTCAAGATTTTCAGCCCGGTTGTCCGTGTACCATTTCACATGCGCTCCTTCCAACAGACTTTTTTAATCTCATTTCCCCTCCAGAGCTTGTGAATGATATAGTTCGTATCTACAGTCAGTTCTGTCCCACAGCCTGAAAACGCTTGCGTCGGAATAAACGAAGCAGTGGGGTCTCTTAATCAATAAAACACTAAAGGTGAGTCCCGTTGATTTGCGCCCGCTATAGCATAACTATAGTGCCTGGTCATATTCTAGTAACATTTCCTGCTGTCGGACCTTTGGATAGAATTTGACCCGTAAGTGAAACTAGCTTTCTAGCGGAGAATTTTCATCGTTAGTCACAAACCCAGCACGTTCAAAATCGTTTTTACTAATTTTTGACCGCTCACGCGCCGCCTCGAAATTGATTACAATGAGCCAACGGCCGTCAAGATGAAGCGCAATACAAATGCCTTGATATCTCGGTGCTAAGAATAGGTTTCAACATTTTTTTTTTTTTTTTTTTTTAAAGATATACGGCGCAGTAAACAGGCCAAATGGCATAACGGTGAACATGAAAAATCTAGTAGCATGATTGTCGTCTTCCCAGGCAAAACCTAGATAGTACTGTCTTCGTCTGCAATTTCTATGTGGTGATATCCACTTTGAAGATCAAATGTTAACAGGATGCCATTTTTGATAAAGTAATTCATTGCAACCCTCCAATCGTCGTATTTATGTCACAGATCCAAAATGAGCCTTTTCTTTCCATTTGACTATACAGAAACCGATAGCGGGTTTATAACCAGCAGGGGAACATGGACTTCCATAATTCGGTTTGATTTTGCAAATCATTCAATATCTCGAATACAAAATGTGCATGACAATAAGCGGATTTATTACTTCTGAGCCAAACTGACTCCGGCGGTAAAGCAGTGAACGGTAATTTATACCATGTTGAATAACATCTATTATAAATCTGAGTGCCCCTAAACTGTACATTGCTTTTTAAGCTCCCTTTGACTTGCAAATTCTCATAATTGTTATGGTCTTCGAACTCGTATGCTTCGTCAATTAAATGTACCTGTAAGAAATGTCCTTTGCACCTATCATCCCCACTTGTTTGAACAATTGACCTGAGGATATAATGGTGACTTATAGGCGTAGCTACCATATTGTGCTCTTGAATTTGAGTTTGCGCTTCTCCAACAATTTCTGGCTCAGTGACCTGTCTTTTCTATAGCCTATAAAACAAAAAAATGATAGCAGTATCCGAGATGGGTGGGTGGGTGGGATTCTAAACTGAAGACGTTATTCCACTGTTGGTCCACAAGCGTGAGTGAATAGTCGATTGCAAAACTCCGCTTAAATACTACGCCCATGGGGATTTATTGGCACCCAATACAATAGGCCGAGTAACATACTCTACATACCAAAGCGAAATACATTTACGTTCTAATTCACTTCGTTCAAACGAACGTAAATTATTTAACTTTTATATTCCGAGAATATAAACTAAATAACACGACATACAAATATGTGGTAGGTTCGCTTGCGGACCATTATACCTGAGCTTCACAAAGTAATTAAGGGTTGCTATCATACGCACTTGAGCACTAAACGTAGGAATCGATAACACTTCAAAGCTGACTATAAACTGAAATATTACACTCACCACGAAAACGTTTTTTATCGGCTTCTTGGCCTTGAAACATCGGTCTTTTGTTTCTCCTTTCGTTGCTCTCGATATTTCTCTTTTCTGCTATCGCTTTCCTAGCCTACTTCAACTTCTTACCGTCATCGGAATTAGACTGACGCCAATTCGTCTTCCATATACTCATAAACAACTTTCAATCCGTCTCTCGGATTTTTGTCCGCTATTCAACTGGACTTCTGCTTCTTCTTGATTGTGTTTATGCCCTCTTCTGTAATAGTGTAGATCTACTTCGTCCTTCACGATAACCAATTTCATTTTCTAAACTGAAGACGTTATTCCACTGTTGGTCCACAAGCGTGAGTGAATAGTCGATTGCAAAACTCCGCTTAAATACTACGCCCATGGGGATTTATTGGCACCCAATACAATAGGCCGAGTAACATACTCTACATACCAAAGCGAAATACATATGTGCTATTGAGGGGGAGGGGCATGAACAAAATAGCAAATAGTCGAAAACAGCAGTTCCCTCATACTAAAACTGTAAATCGCACGTCAAAAATAACTAAATTTGAGAATTTTTCGGCGGAAAAAATTCAGTACATCACAGAAAAGTTTTCGTCCAAAATGGTGCAAATTGCTTTATTGAGGTTAATATGTCAACCCTTGGTGACATTTACCCAAAAACTAAACTTATTTATAGTCCAAAATACTACAAATTGCACTTTTAAGGTTCTTAATTTGAAATATTTCTTCGAGGGAGCATGCCCCTAAACCTCCCTAAAGAGATGCTATCTCTGAGTGATTGACAATTTTATATCCATCTACCCTAAAAACGGAAGCCAGGAAAAAAAATACGAACGATCGACGAAACTGAATATAAAACAACTGTGTAATTATGTAGTTTAAAACAAAATTTTATCACTGCCAGTGAGAAAAAATACTATTCTCTAGTGCCTGTGTCATTCTTTCAGCTAAAAGTGGGTTTAAAAAAATCAGTTTAAACTTTGTGCCTTTAAAATAAGGGGAAAATACAAGTGGGATCAATAATTATAGTTGGGATCAGGGATCAAAATTTTGTTACAAATTGGGCCCAGGGATCAAAATTGTCTAAAAATACCGGGATCATTTAGAAGAAAATATACCATGTTACGAGCCTGACATAAAATTTCCTGTATTGTGACATATAAATTGTCTATTTTTCATCAAAATTCGATGGGGTAAATAGCAAGAGAAGATGGAGTTCTTTGCCGTATTTATAACCATCTTTCTTGTGTCGGTGTGGGCAATAGCAGAGGACTTTGTAGCCGGCAATGGCGATTCTTCGCAGTCAAATCGCAAAATTCCAATGTTTACACATGCAGTATCAACAAGTAATATCTATAACTTACTTATAATAACTTTTTGTGTTATAACTAATGTCCAAATAAGCTTCGACAGAATTGATATTGATAGTTTGAGCAAATATTCCACAATATGGGGAATAAGTTTGATATGAATTCGCGATCTTTTTTCCATTTTGAACAAAAAATAACATAGTCATATTCTTCAGTTATTCAGCTTTAAAATGATATATAATTTATCTAAATAGCACACGATCCGACGCGCTGGCGAGTTTTTTTACGAAAAGACCCCGTGAACCCTTCCTGTAACCTTAACTAACACTGAAACTAAACTCCCTAATGGTGAAGAATACCCCGTCACTTTTCGAAGCACAATATATATATTGAACCCGTGGTCCCACAGTCACAAACATGACTCCGGGAACTTTTAAGTTTTTAATACTATTAAAATAGTATTTTGGGTGCTTTGAAAACGACATAATAATACACGGTCCCACAGTCACACACATGACTCCGAGAACTTTATAATATTTCGGGTGCTTTGAAAACGAAATAATATGTCTCGGTCCCATAGTCCCACGGTCCCGTACTCAAAAAACCTAACTTACTGCCACCGCAGTCCCACGGTCCCGTATAGTCACGCACATGATACTGTAACGAATTCGTATACATGAAAAATTTTTAATAACTAGACCCTGAATTCAGGGTGAAGTCGTGCCCTGCATATGCCAAGAATGAATTTCAATGTATTTACACAGTTTTCCGTTTTTCTAATTTTATTTTTTTCTTAGCAGGTACAATGTTGATGAATTGATATTTCATTTTATTACTATTTGGTTGTTTTTGCTCAATTGATTTATGTTTTCTCAAAATGTTTTAATTGGTGTTGTTTGTTTGTCAGTTGACATGTGCATTGTAAAAACAATTGATTGACATGTAAACATAACCAGACTCCTCCATGTTTGGTTAAAGATGGAACACAACTTTTGCACAAGCATATTAATGTTTTACATGCAGTGTGAGGAATATTCACTCTACTATTCTTACCAACAGTTATTACAAATTAGTTTAGAGTGTTTGTTGTTAGGCTGTGCTTTACAATAAAAGTAATGCAATTTTCTCCATAGAAAAGCAAAAAGCCTGTGTTTGTAGTATTCTCTAAGATTTCTCTTTAGAGGTAATTGATAGTGATCCAGAGAAACTTGCACAACAATATTTGCATCCATAATATTTTTTTGTTTTCTTAGGTAAGTTTGATTCACCAAAATTATTATCTGACATCCTTTGATAAAGTAAATTAGCATGTTCATAAATGCTGTCTGTTCAGTAGCAGAATTTCAATAAGAGCATTGCATTATAAATGAAAAAGAAATAGAATAAACTGCAATTACTAAACATTACTGTTGAATGATGTCCATGTATTAAGTATTGCTTTCAACGACTGATGTAATACATGCTTGATCATCACAATTAATTGGAAGTACTTTATTGCTAGTATTAATTGAAGTCTGAACATTGCTGTTTTGGTGAAGAACTTGAAATTAATTGGTTCAAATCATTTGTTTTTACTTTGAGGAAAACACATGTACCTTACATATCAGCCATGTAAATTGTTTGCATGGGAAACAAAAAAATTGTAAAACATTATTGACACGGTAGAATAAATGATCTATTTAAGATTGCAATGCATCATTATGAATAAGGGCAAATAAAGTCATTGCAACACAATGTTGACCAGCATTTGGGCCAAATATAGTAATTTTCAACGGTTGCACACATTTAGTGTTTGCACTCTATATTATCTTCGTCAATGCAGTTTTGTTTTACCATTACATGCACACATTATGTATCTTTTTGGTACATTTCTTTTGATGTCCGTCTTATAGCCGTTATTGTAGTATGGACAAGTTGCTTTACAGGTAATCTGCTTGGTTCAAGGCTTTAATTGAACAATATGGAAGTGTGCTGACAAACTCTACAACTCTTTATTGGGATCAATAATGTATTTTTTCACTAAATTTTACAAAACATTCGGCAATGTTTCTGAGAAACACTCATCAAAGCTTGGCGATTTAAATCAATACAAAGTATTTCTGAAGCATTTCAAAAATAAGGATTGGAAACTGAAAACGTAATACCTTGATATACAAATTGACATAATCTTGAGCTTTCCGTTGCATTGGACGACAAAAATGGTATAAATAATACCAGAAAACAACGAGAATACATCGTCAAGTCGAAAGAAACGAATGCCAGATTAGCGCCAGTGCCTTCTCGGCTGTGCGAGGAATGACTGACTATGTTTGACTCCAAGCTCGACGTGATAAGAAACCATCAGCATTTTAAGAGCCGTGCCCTCGGCCTAAAGGCCTGGGCACGACTAATGTTTATTGCTGTCTTAAAATCGTAAAAATGATGATAATACTGTTCTAGTAATCACTACTATACAAGAATGACAGACAATTACGTAACATTATACAACTCTTGGAATACCTAGAACTCTACGTGTATGTAAAATTACTTAAATGAACATCGGTTTGTTCGTCATGTAAGTTTTTATCCTTATGCAGGTGTTGCGATAGAGTGCACGCACTAAAAGTGTGCAACAGTTGTCACTATTTAGTAGTAAATAGCACTAATTAAACAAAAGAAAACAATAGAATTAGCATAAAATAGCACTATACTCAGCGGTCTTACCCATGCACCTATAAATGGGATCCACACACTCCACCTTCACCTCACTTCGTTAAGACAGCGACATAGTACGCATAGTGCAGCAATGGCCGAGGAACCAAGACAAGCTGAACAAGTTCCTCAAGTCCCGCAAGCCGGCGCCGCTCCTGCTCTTGAAGAAGCGGTTGGAGAAGAGCTAGAGGTATATAGACCCATTTTCGTTATCCTTTTTGCATGTAGTGCCCCTTTTTTGCACGCTATCCCGCTGCCGGCCTTCGTATTTTAGGCTTATAGTTTTTTCATACAACTTGGTTTGCCCTGTGCTTTACTCTACAACTAGTTAAGTGTCACGTTTCGTACTGTTATAAAATGTTGTTGAGAAAAAAGACTCATCTTTTGTTGTCATGACACTTGTAGTTTTACAGCTCGGTTTATGCTGTTTTTGTATGTTACCATTAGTTTAATTGGCAAGTTTTATGCTCATCCTAAAATGTTTGTGAGAAAAAAGACTCACTTTGCTTCATGAGAGATTGGCATATTTTGTTCTCATGAACCTTGTAGTTTTACAGCTTGGTTTATGCTGTTCTATATTTTACCACGAGTTAATTCGCAGATTTTTTGTACTCATGACAAATGTTTTGTTTTAACAGATTCTTTTTGCTTCATTATGTATGCATTTATTTGTTCTTTTAAAAGTAATCCGCTACCTCCTTTATTTATTTAGCTGGCATATTTTTATATCCTTTGCAGGGCGTGTCTGTTTTTGCACAAACTCCCTATGCGTATGTAATTTGCTAGGTGCTTTGTGGCCGTTAATTTCCTTCTTTTCACCGCCCAGTGCCCCCTATACAAAGGCCTTTTCTTTAGTTCGTATCTCATGTTAATTCACTGTCTACTATGCAACGGAGTGTATCGGTATGTTATTACGTCGCATTTCTTTACGGTGCCGCATTTTTGTCCTCTATTTTTTTATGCCATTGGTCTCGCTTACTCCTATACATTTACGGTTTTATAATATTCTGCAATGGAGCTTTGTTTCGCGTGTTTATCAATTGTTAAAAAAAAAAAAAAAAAAAAAACAGGCATAGGTACGACTTTAATTTCGTGTCACTATTATATACTTGGTCTGCGATATTATGCTAATTCTTCGAACTTTAGTATTTATTTACGGTCTCTTACACGCAATTTTCGTTTTCTGGCCCCACCTGCGGGTATTTGTATATTTATTAAGTGTGAATGTCAGTACGGATCGAGCAAAAATTTCATTTTCTTGGCCACGGCCCCAAAAAATGACCTAGCTCATATTTTGTCTACAGGTAGGCCTAAGTACGTAGGTAATGGAATGGGGGTTCTTTAGGCAAGTTCTTTTTTATTTTAGGAGAAAATAGACAATAATCGATTTGGACGAAAATTGACAAAATTCGTGACGCGAGTAGTAAAAAAACACCTACTTTCACATACCACGAAATCATACTTTAACATCAAACTGTGGTTTAATTTTTGGATATTTGTATAGACCAAGCCTTTGACATGGACTTAGTAATTGTTTTGAGTTGTTTTGTAGGATTTGTAGAGAATTAGAAGTCATAAAAGTAGAGGTACTTAAGCTTAGTTCGATTCAACGCAAAACATCCCATTACAAAACATGCAAAAAATATATGTGGTAACGCTTGAAAATTGTTGATACTCTGCCCATATAATGTACTTGTGATGGTCTTTGAGTCTATGTATTTTTTAGTTTGGTTTTTACAAACGTTTGTAAAATAATTGGCATCAAAGTATCAGGAGTTTTGCCTTTTCGATACATTGAAATTGACAACAGTCTGACAAACTTTGAATAAATTATTCCTTAAGTATTATCAAAAACTATTAAATTGAACTTAATTTCGTTACCTGATTATTTGTTGTAACCAGCGAAATATATAACACAATGGATAAATTATTTTTTTGAGTTTTGTTTCTGTTGCAAAACCATGTTTTGTCAATTCGACGGCAAAAGCAAGGCAAGCCGGCGGCATCGATTGCCATTCGTGTGTCGATCATAATGAATAAACATTTTCAATTGTTTTCATCACCCATTGAATAAAGAAATAAGGATTTTTCTCGGAAAGATAAGCTTTAGTATTGTTGCCGTTTGATTTTTCTTTGAATCTTCAATTTAAAATTCTATCAATTTGAGAGCACTTGAACAAGTTACTCATTATAACTTTTTCTTATCTAAAATATTTCTACTTACTTCCAATCCATAAATGCGTCTTTATAAGTGAATACCAGGTTATGATGCTATAGCAATCATTAGATCGCTTTCGCATTACTAACTTTAAACGTACAATTGAGAATGTACGAAAAATGAAATGCTAATGATATGCATATGTGTGCAAAGCAAGCAATTAAAACAATTGTTCAAACGACAGAAAAATATTTTCCATTAACCGGACTCCTCCGGACAAAGTAAAAATGACCGAATGATAGAAAATATGAATATTATTTATATTTTATTTACAAAAAAAAGTTGAAGTGTATTATTTTACTTTGAAAATTAAAAACCTACTTTAAAATTTCATGATGCCCTTCAAATGTTTTCGGAACCCCCTCCGTATTTGAAAATTTTCAGAACCCCCCTCACCCCTCAATATAAAGTATACGACCTGTGGAAAATTCTTATTTTAGACTAAAGATTGTATTGCATGTCACAAATATTATTCTTCATCAATAAACACAATGGGTTTCAAAAGTTAGTTAAAAATGGCATAAATATCAATTTCTTAACATTTCTGCATTATGTGGTTACTTTATGACAAATTTCATGTACATATTGAACAGTTTTACAAACTACTTTTGAATAAGGTACTACTCTCTATATAATAAGACAAGATATAAAAGTAGATCGATAAAAATATTATAGAATTCCTGATTCCATGCATTCTACAACAAACTAGTAGCACAAAAATAAAATCAGGAACGATGTGTGTGTCTTATATATGGACATATCATACTTAGCGTGAACAATAGTATATAAATCATAAAAGTGCATAATAAAACAGGTCATATTCAAAAATTCCATAGAACTATGGTGGTTAAAATACATTAACTTTGCCGAGGTGTAAAAACAATTTGTTTTTATAGCAAATTATAAAATAATCTAAACTCATTTATATATAGTCAAAAAAACGTTTTTCAAGACCTTCCTATCTATTGTTTTCAAATCCCCCCCCCCCCCCCCCCCTCGTTTTTGCTTGAAAAATTTCAGGGCCTCCCATTTTCTCATCCACTCCACCCTCCACCCAATTTAAATAATGAGCGGTCACTAAGTTGTGCAAAAGCTTCACTCCATGTAAGGGAGTCCGGAAAGGGTGTATCCAAATGTGAGGATTCCGGATTCTAAAGGCTCATATTCGAATTCTTAAGTTTGGATTCCGCATTTCGAAATTCTGGATCCGAATGCCAAGTGAAGGTTTCCGGATTCCAAAAACAAATTTTGTGTGTATCCTGGATTCCAGATTTGTTTACACGGAGGCACACCTGTATGCGGAGAAAAAAAGCTTGCAAGTAACGTGAAATAAGCATAGCAATAAGCTGATGAACAAAAAAATATAAGATTGGGCTTATGCGTTAGTGAGTAGCAGGCTTTCGTTTAATTAATCAAGTTATGCGCAGGGCGTGGTCGAACTCAAACGGTGGACCCGATCCCATTGAGTACAAAATCACTTGAAGCTCTCTGATATACCAGCAAAAGATCTTTTATAGGATATCAATATACATAGCCTTCGTAGCGATAAGTATATTACACTTTATTTAAGTTAATGCGTGGCACCAACTTTATATAACGAACGGTGATTAGCTGTAAAGCGCACATAGTTGATATTTGTTTTCAATGAAGAACCAACATCCAAAACGTGAGTTGACCGTTTAGTTACACAGGTCTAACAGATCTAGACTGTATCGATGAAGAATATAGGTGATGATAATAGAGATACAAAAATGCATTTTTAGAAACAGCAATTGCCCTAATTAACTATGACGTAACATCTTGATTACGAGGAGGATAAAAACTAAACGCAATAGAAAATTCGAAAAAAAGTAATCCCATTGCAGTTTGAAATAGCCTGGTTTCAACATATCAAATGTGTTTATATATATCCCAAATAATATTCTGGGCAAATTCGATTTTCAACCATTTTCTTGTACAATCATCTTTGCTGTTCATTTTATGATGATATCATTTCCAATAATTCCATCTATTAAGTTTTTACATCACTAATTTTTACGGGCGACATCGACAAAAACATCATTTACTTCACAGCCTTAATGCCATTTGTTGATTACATTTACTGTACTATGCCGTACTTTGTATTTTAATTTTATTAGGGCATTTGAATGGCTTTATGGTAATTTGTTATAAACTTAGTACTCTGCCAAGACGAGACGTGTCAAAAACCTACACACAGGATCATTCATATCTATTTATAATGTTATCATTAAGATATATAGATTTAGCACTAATAAAGAACTCATTCATGAGTTTCTCAATGGAAATTACGCTGTATAGTTTTATGATAGTTTTTTTTAAGTTGAGGTCTATTTATAGCTTCTGTATATTTAAGTTATGAAAATAATACATTTTAATCTATCAGCAATCAGCGATTAAATAAAAAGTTGAGAAATTCTTATATCAAACGGCAAGATGATATTCCAATCTTCAGTCGTGTAAAAACTTATTCTATGGGAGCGATTTTTATAAAGTGTTTAATTTTTGTGAAGTTACCATTCTGAGGACCGCCAGCACTAGCATTTCTCAGACTAAACTAAAAATTGATCTTGAAAAAATAAATAAATGAAATAACCAGAATAGCATTTATGGCATTCAAAAAAAAATATTATTACAGATCCAGCTATAATCTAAGCTTGTGTTAGAGTTGTTTACAAATGATTGAAGCACAAATGGCAATTGATACCGCCGGCTTGCCTTGTTTTTGCCGTCGAATTAACAAAAACAAAAATGGTTTTGCAACAGAAACAAAACTAAAAAAAATAATTTATCCATTGTGTTATATATTTCGCTGGTTACAACAAATAATCAGGTAGCGAAATCAAGTTCAATTTAATAATTTTTGATAATACTTAAGGAATAATTTATTCAAATGGCAATTGATGCTTGCCTTGTTTTTGCCGTCGAATTGACAAAAACAAAAATGGTTTTGCAACAGAAACAAAACTAAACAACTTAATTTATCCGTTGTGTTATATATTTCGCTGGTTACAACAAATAATCAGGTGGCGAAATCAAGTTCAATTTAATAATTTTTGACAATTCTTAAGGAATAAATTATTCAAAGTTTGTCAGACTGTTGTCAATTTCAATATAGCGAAAAGGCAAAATTCATAATACTTTGATGTCAATTATTTTACAAACGTTTGTAAAAACCAAACTAAAAAATACATAGACTCAAAGACCATCACAAGTACATTATATGGCCAGAGTATCAACAATTTTCAAGCGTTACCACATATATTTTTTGCATGTTTTGTAATGGGATGTTTTGCGTTGAATCGAACTAAGCTTAAGTACCTCTACTTTTATGACTTCTAATTCTCTACAAATCCTACAAAACAACTCAAAACAATTACTAAGTCCATGTCAAAGGCTTGGTCTATACAAATATCCAAAAATTAAACCACAGTTTGATGTTAAAGTATGATTTCGTGGTATGTGAAAGTAGGTGTTTTTTTTACTACTCGCGTCACGAATTTTGTCAATTTTCGTCCAAATCGATTATTGTCTATTTTCTCCTAAAATAAAAAAGAACTTGCCTAAAGAACCCCCATTCCATTACCTACGTACTTAGGCCTACCTGTAGACAAAATATGAGCTAGGTCATTTTTTGGGGCCGTGGCCAAGAAAATGAAATTTTTGCTCGATCCGTACTGACATTCACACTTAAAATTTTTGTTACTTTATTACGTACTTGTTTAGTACCTTTTGGTCTATTTATTCATGTATTTGTGTATTTTCGAATCTCTTGAAATTTACTTGTTCATTCATGCACTGGCTTGTTTATGTATGAAACGGCTCTCAATTGCGCTTTTGTTTATTTATTTGCGTACTTGTAAAATATTTACTCGCTTGTTTCTGGTCGTATGTGCGTTGTCCATTATCCATTTTTGGATTTGTAGCACGCATTTGTTTACCTACCGGTGTATTGTTTATTTATTCGCCTTTTTACATATACAGCCACGTCGAATATTTATGTGTCTGTCGCTTACTTATGCAGTAGTCTATTCATACATGCCAATATTTGTGTACCTGTTTATTTTTTTATTTACTCGTTACGTGTTTACACGGATATTTGCGTATTTGTTGTTCTATGCATTTGTGCATTTACCTCTTTGTTTGTTTATTTAGTTGTTTATATATATACATGTCAAATATTTCTGCACTTGTTTATTTATTTACTTCTATGGGTATCCATTTATTTAAATGGGTAGTCGTTTATATATCCGTGTATTATGTATTTATTTTTTATTAGTCCGTTAATTCATATTTACTCAGATAGCATATGGTTACTATATATGTATGGTTATTTCTCGTATACCTTCTATACACTCAGCATGGATGTCTGTTTGTTTGTTTTATCAACGCTATAGGTGGCTCAATTACTAAAGCGGATTGGAGCGTTGGAAAACCACCAAAAATCTGTGGAAGACGACCTAAAAAAACTGGGGACCTACGGTTTGAGAAGGAAGTGTGACTTTGACAAGTACACAGCCTTGTCTATGGCTGAGGACCTTGTCTCTACTGCTAAGGAGTCCCACCACGAGTAGTCTTCTTTCCTAGCAGCAGCTGTCCAAGCCCTCCGCGACCGTGTAGAACAGCCAGTTGAGAAGTTTCAGGCATACTTCCTTGCGCTTTTTAGTGACAAGGATTATACAAAAGTGCTAGACTCTATAGCAAAGGTGGATAAGGCCCTACGTGTAAGCAAGAGCAAAACCAGTACTAGGAGTGCGCAACAACCCCTAGCACAGCCCAGCCCAAGTTACGGAGACAGGAACGTCCGCTTCCGCTGCCACTATTGCGTCATGCCGGGTCATACGGCGCTATTTTGTTATAGGCGAAGACGAGCAAATCAATTCTCTCGGGGCCGTTTCTCGCCGTACAATCAGGACCTGGCAGGGCGTCGGGACACTCTGCATAATGTCTCATAAGTTAGCCGTAAAAAAATTTCTCCCACGATGAATTCATAATTAAACTTTGCACCTCACAGTGTGCGTTGTGTGTGTTTACAGTCCCAGGCGCCCGGCTATTTATCAATGAGGTACACTCGGCGATCTCAAAAGGGGTACGTTCCTGTCGGCCAGTGCGCATCGAGGGACGACTAATGGATGAGATAGCACATTGGACTTTCCTACATAATTGGCAAGCTTCCATGCCATGGCTTCAAGAGAAACATGTTCAATTCAAGCTGTCCACGGATGCTTCAAACTTTGCTTTGGGGTATGTACTCGAAACACCTGGGAAACCCCTTGTCATCCGGGATTACTGGCCCCACGAACATCTGCATGCACATCAATATGAAAGAAACCTTGGCCCTAGTTAATGTAATCGACTCATTTCATGACAAGATTCAAGGCTGTTGGGTCGATGTGTATACTGACAGCCAAGTCCTCCTAAGTGCGTGGAATCGGCAGGGTTCCAAATCCCCGGAGTTATCCGATGCCCTCAAACGACTTTTCTGGACGTTCGTGAAATGGAACACCTTTGTTAATCTGTCTTACGTCCCATCTAAAAGGAACGTCGCTGATCAGCCATCCCGAACGCTGGCTTTGCAAGATTCTATGCTCGCAGAGGACACTTGGAGTGAGATCGAGAAGCGTTTTGGCCCCCACTCTGCCGACCTCATGGCCTTACCGTCCAATGGCCGCCGTGATTTGAAGGGGAACCCGTTACCCTTGTTTCTCCATACCCGACACCAGGATGCTCTGGAGTGAATATATTTGCGCAGTCCCCTCAGACCAGACCAGACCAGACATTTTTGTTAAACCTTACGTATTCTCCCCAAAGCCCTCTTGGCAAAGGTTTGGTGTTGACTTCACGATGTGGGTCCCAGACGTGCAACCCCAACGATGTTTGTGGCCTAGTATGAAAGGCCAAGCCTCTGATTCCTTTGTGCTGGCGCGCAAAGGTTCTCGTTGTATAGTCTTCCCGCCGAACCCAGAAGGCTTCTCTTGCGACTGGCCCCTCCCATGGGATCTTTGGGTTTTTCATTTCAAGAATTAACTCTACCGTTGGCGTTTCATGGAAAACACCAGCAGTATATAAAGAACGGCATAAAAATCGTTTTGTGTAGTCTATAGCCAATAAAAATATGTAATCAAGCGTTAATGATCAGAATCATTTTTTTTTTATTTACACACAGTATACATTATAATACAAAAGTTTGCAAATAACTTATACAAATAAATATAAAGAAAGAAAAAAATTTACAAATAGAATAACATTTAGGTGTGCATGGCTGCTGAAAAAGTATAAACTATCGAGTCAGCAGCCAAATAGTGTTTTACTTCTGAGCAAATTTAATTGGTTGTCTTCCCCGTATTTATCTGTTTTTCAGGAACTCCCCTATGTGGCGCATTTGTTCCGTTACTGCCAGAGCTGTGGTTACTTCAGAAAACGGCGAGTGTATGTGCACAACCCCTCGGTGGAGCTTGACCTAGGAGCTATTGATCAGCGACTGGAGCAGTTAAAACAATCTGACTCGTCGTCAATCTATACCAGATAAAAGCAGTCTCTGGCGGACGAATTCGACCATTTTTAGGGTATCTCCCGGGATGCAAGAGTGTTCAAAATGCCTTGCCTGTAAATGTGTGCAGATTCCTTGCATTCAAGGACTCCAAAGGGAAAACTAAGATTCACAACGGCGCATGCCCAAACTTCGGCCACAAGGACAAAATGGATTGTGGTTGCCCCTGTCGCTTGGCCTACGGAACGGTGGATTCGTACATAGGAAAACTACGAGCAATATTCAATGAACGGGGGCGTCAAGGTGACTGGAACCGCGCTTTGCGGATGGGAAATCCCGCCTCAGATATCTCAGTCAAAAAGTATCTCAAAGCGGTAACAGCAGAGCAATTACAGGCGCGGGTTACGCCTAGACAGGCCACACCCCTGTTTGTTGATAAGCTAGTCGTGTTGTCGCAATCATTAAATACGCAGTCACAGTCAATATCAATAACCCCAAGTCAAATGAACATTCTCGCGCGGGACCAAGCATTCTTTAAAATGCTGTTCTTTAGCGGTGATCGGGGCAGCGACCTAGGCCAAACCAAAACGGCTGAAATAGCCCGCTTTTCCGCGGATGACGGCTTCCTATTTAACCACGTGTGGGGGAAAACGCTACGCGATGGCGCCTCGAATTTGTTTGGTCTGCGTCGTCACCCTAAACCGGTTATCTGTCCGGTCAAGGCAATCGAAGACTACGTGGCTCTATGCGAAAGGATCGGCGTCGACTTAAAAGACGGCTACCTTTTTCGTCCCACGAATCCCCAAGGAAACATTGTGAACAAGCACTTTATGCACCAGGCGGCAGAGGCGCGCCTAAAAATCTATCTTAGACAAAGTAACATCGACGAGGGCGAGACTTTACATAGCTTTAGAAGTGGTTGTGCCTTGACCCTAGCCTTTTTGGGATCACCGCTAGCAGATATCATGAGCCATGTTGGATGGCGTAATTCATCATCAGCCTCATACTACATGAAACTCGCCGACGTGTTGCGGGCAGGTGCCCCCGCAGAGATGCTGTCGGCAGCGTCAGATGAAACGGCAGAAAGAGCCAAGTATTACAGCGACTATAACCATCTTAGGAATTTTGTGCAGGCGTTCCCACATGGCCCCAAGAATCTAAAGCGCACTCTCCCGACTGAATAAAGAAAAAGTCTAGCGTTTGCACTTCTCCGTCTTTTGTCTCCGGGTTCTTGTGTTTTTGGGTATGGGTTTTTGGGGGTTTAAGTGCTGGGTAGTTTAGGTCTTTGTGTTCTTATTGTTTAAAACACAGTGGGGTACATAATATCTTTCTCCGCGAGGGCAGAACGCGCATCACTAAATAGGTGCAGGTAGACCGGTGAGTATAGTATAAATTATAAAAAGAAATGGTAATTTAACATGTATATATTGCATATTGATATTTGAAGTTATATTGAAACACTCTTTCCAAGATAGAAAAATGTGTTTTGATAATAGAGAATCCTGTAAGTGTATAATGTGTACAAGTTAAAAATGTCCATTGTCCTTTTTAGTATTGTCTCATATTCGTGGAGATATCTTTGTGGACTGGCTTTGAAATGGCGGTCTGCAAGACATCAGCGGTGGTTTCCAATGGAGTGTTTGGCCATGGAGAAGGTTGTGTCTTCACAAACACTTTACATGGGGTTCTCACTCTTAATAGAGAGAATTCCACTACACGACCAAAACCATGTTGCTCTAAAGAAGTTGTTGCTTTCTGATATTCTTGTTCAGAAATAGAACGTGATGAGCGTTTTCCGTGCTTGAGCGAACGGTAGGATGTCAAGGGGCCTGGACTTTGCTGGATGGTATCTTATATGCTCTCGTTACTGGGTTGTTCTATTATTTTTTCACAAGACAAGCTACAATCTTGGACAAAACACTTGAGACAAAACACACATTTTTGTACATTTTTTCAGTCTTGTGGCTGTTGCTGCCCCCCCCCACCAAAGAACAATGTTGTTTCAGTCTAGAAATGACGCTTGGGATAGTTGCTATCCGGGCAACAATATTGAGAAAGGGGAGGGGGGGGGGGGGGTCACATGTCTGAAAAATGCGCATGAATGTGTGAAATGCGTTGAATAAAAAATAGACGTTTTTGCGCACGCAGTTTCAAGTCATTTTGTCCAAGATTGTATTTTCGTCATTTTGCTAATTACGACGTTCACGTTTTTAAATCTTCTGACTTCTATGTACAATTTCAAGAAAAGATACTTGTGTGATGACTCATGCGCATTTTTCAGACATGTGACCCCCCTCCCACGTCTCAATGTTGTTGCCCGGATATCAACTATCCCAAGCGTCATTTCTAGACTGAAACAACATTGTTCTGGGGGGGGGCAGCAACAGCCACAAGACTGAAAAAACGTACAAAAATGTGTGTTTTGTCTCAAGTGTTTTGTCCAAGATTGTATTTGGCGAGTAATCGTAGTTTTCGCAAAAGCGCTTTGTTTTTTCAAGGTGTCCTTTCACAGAAATGAGCATTTCCACTGTGTAAATGCATGGAAAAACTTTCATACCAAACAACTGCACTTGCTAGAAGTGAGGGAATGAAATGTTAAAGCGCAAAAACATCGAAACTCCATCAATTTTGCGTTTTTGCATCGATTTTGAGTAGCATTACGATAAAAATGCTATAAAAGCACTATAAATCTATTTACCGTCTTATCAAGCAATACACTGTGCTAATTAGAGTCTGGACAATGTATCAAACAGAGAAAAACATAACACAATCATGTAGCTAGCAACTAGTCATGACTTGTTGTCACGCCATATACAGAACCTGAGGACTCGCGCGGAGTAAATTAAAAAGTGCTTTTATGAGGTTTGATCATGAAAATTGCTCTTCTCCATTCATAAACGGTTAACTAGTTCTGTATTTGTACCTATTTTCTACAGAGAAGATATAGTAACGGTTAACACGAAGTCTTAACGGTTAACAAACACTTTCTTATATAAAAGAAATAACTCTGATATTTTTATGTGTCGGTGTCGTTAATCGTCGTTATTCGTGAAAAAATATATGATGTTTTGTATGAAAGCCCTTGTCAATCGTCCCAACTAATCAGTATTGTTCATGTCAACACTCTAAGTTTGAGAAAAATGATTTTTCTCTTGTTTAAGGGTTCAGTTGTTTTTATCGTTTTTTGGGGAAAAATTTTTCAATCTTATAACAACTTCCGTTCATTTTGGGTTAGGAATAATCACACAAGTATCTTTTCTTGAAATCGTACATAGAAGTCACAAGATTTGAAACCTGAACGTCGTAAATCGCAAAATGACAAAAATATAATCTTGGACATAAATGTTGAGACTCTGAGCACGCTTACACATTTCTTGAGTATGAATATTGAATATTCGCCGAGCCCGATTTAACTTGTTCACCTTAACCTGCTCCAGACAAAACCTCAAAAAACCCTCGTTTATTCCACATGAATGACTTTGAACTGATATCTTGCATAAACTCAGGATTCTCAAGAACAAACAAAATCCATCGCCTCATTTTCATGTACGTCACGAAAGAAAACTATCGAACAAAAAGGTTATTTTCTAGAATCAGAAATTTTTGATGAAAGAATGTTGAATTTCGATTGTACATCAGATTAAGTAGTATTTCATGTCTTCGCGTGGCTGTTATAAGTGAATGTTCTAGTTTAATCAAGTTCAATTAATCACTGTTCTGGTTGAGTTCCAGTGCTAAAACAAAACAGTTCCCAAATATAAACTAACAGCTGAAAGTTGCAGATGTATATATTTATTTCACGGCTGAACTGTATGCACTCTATTAGAACATACCTCGTTTGCAAGAACGTTGTAGTATACATTTATATACATTTAATATCTATTGAGAAGCAAAAGGTAAAAATGTACGAAACGCACTGTTTTATAATTCTGACGAAGTAATAAAACAAACAAAAAATGAAGCGAGTTTTGTGTTTTGCATATCATTAAATGTACTGAATAATTTAGATATTAGATACACCGTCCTTGCAAACGAGTGCACATCAGTTCAGTAATTCAGCATGTATCTTAAGCCGTTTCCACACTAACGTAGATAAACTAGAATTCCCAATTTTGTATATATGGTTAGGCCTCGTGTCCCCATTTATCCGCATCAATCCGAAACAATTTATGCAAATTCAGTTATTTTTTAACTCGACTTTGTTGTAAACGAAAATAAAGCTGCGTATTCAAATTTATTATGGGTTTACTATACATGGTCGATTGCAGAGAAACTATGTTAGTTTGTTAACAGAATAAACTGTCATCCACAAAGAGAGGGGAATGATCAAGTCTAGCTAAGTCTACGCAGTTATAGTAAAGATGAAAGTTATTGATATAAATTCGAAAGGGGGCCTCACACGAAGCAGTGTAAATAAATACCACATAATGACAGGCTCGTAACATGGTATATGGGATCAGGAATCAGTCCCCTAAATTTTGCTTGGGATCGGGATCAAAAGCATGGGCTCGGGGATCAAGGCGTTGGGATGGAGGATCAGGTAAAAAATTCGGGGATAGTGGGATCATTTACGTTTTGTCACTGCTGTCACGTGCACAGGATGCAATGTAAAAGTTTATCGTTGCTTCGAGTAAATTTTGCTGGCTGTTACTGGTGTGTGTATTCAAGTATAGAATGATAGGTATCATATTCCAGATGCATGCTAACTGCATGTGGAATTGAACGTAAATTGAGCCTCCTGTAAAATGACATAATTCATGTGCATCGAAGTTTTGACTGGGTGATACTGGCTATAATACTTATAGTTGATAACTGAGATAAATATTTTTTACGATGGCCGGGAAAGGAAGAAAAAGCCACGATCATAGAATGTAAGTAAAATAAAATATAACACGTTTGTCTAGACCAAAGTTGAGTCGGTTGACTCTTATATCTAAACGCCTTTCAGTGCTTTCTTTCACTCTTGATAAGCTCCACCGATCGATAGAAGAACTATAAAGTCCATTGCTTAATATTTCATGTTGGTGTTGCACTGGAGAGCAAAATGCCCAGGAAAATGATCAAATTTCAAAACGATCGGGGATCTTCGTCGTATCTTTTAGGGGTAAAAATCGACGATTTGGAATCTTTTAGGGTTTAAAAATATGAAATTTTTCAATTTCTTACGTTTTGGGGTTAAACGCCACTGAAACTCATAATTTTGGTATCTTTTAGGGATGAAAAACTTGTGAAGCCACGGCTTTTTGAAAAACGTTTGGTATCTTTTAGGGGTATTTTTGAAAAATTCCGACGAGCATCCTTGATCATTTATCCCCGGAGTCCCCCCTACCCTGGGTTTGAGAATTTTCACAAATGATGTCAAAGTTCGTATATTACCTTTGAATTTTTTTGGGGGCGAGGGGGGGACGGGGTAGGGTATGTTTTATTTAGGGGGAGGGCATGAGCAAAATAGCAAATTGCAAAATCAATTTCCCCATACTAAAAACTGTAAATCGTTCTTCAAAAATAACTAAATTTGAGCATTTTTCGGCGGAAAGAAAATGAATACAGTACAGAATTTATTTTTCGCCCAAAATGTTAAACATTGTTTTATCAAAGTTAAGATTTAAAAGGATTTTTTCGGACAAACATGCCTCCAAACTTCGCTAAAGAAATACCACCCCTTGGTGATTGCCAATTTTATATCTGTCTACTCCAAAAATCTCAAATTATTTATCATACAAAATGCTACAAATTGTACTTTTTAACTTCTAAATTAGAGAAATTTGCTCGGGGGAGCATGCCCCAAACCCCCCTAAAGAAATGTCACCCCTTTACGATTACCAATTGTCTATCTGTCTACCCAAAAACTTAACTTATTTTATCGTTCAAAATACTACAAATTGCGCTTTTATAAAGGTTCTGAATATGAAAAATTTCTTCTGAGGAGCATGCCCCCAAACCTCCTGACAAGTCTATATCCATCTACCCCCAAAACGGAAGCCAGGAAAAAAATACAAAAGAGCAAAAAGAAACTGCATGTAAAAATGTGTAACTATGTAGTTCAATCGCTGCCAATGGTAAAAAAAAACACTATTTTCTAACAGTACATCCCTAAAAGTGCCTGTGTCATTCTTTCAGCTAAAACTAGGTGCCTTTACTGTGCATACGGCGTTATTGCATGTTGATTTCTCATTTTAAGAATTTTTACAAATAAAATAAAACTGACATCTGTTTGCGAGTTACCGGCAAAATGCCACAAAATGTGTCACTTTCAGTTCGATGCAACTTTAAACCTCTGATGGTCGTGTTAACATAAAACGCCAACACTTGTGATGAATATTTCGTAATCATAATTCTTCTGGTGCACATTGGTGCACATTTAATCCGCCATCGTCAAAAACAAAAACAGAAAATGCAATGATGAGCTATTCTATTATGCACTGAGAAATTTTAGAGCTATGCATCAATCAAAACATAGAAAAAGATGGGGAAAATACCAGTGGGATCAATAATTATAGTTGGGCTCAGGGATCAAAAATTCGTTAAAAATTGGGCCCAGGGATCAAAATTGTCTGAAATTACCGGGATAATTTAGAAGAAAATATACGATGTTACGAGCCTGTAATGAACATTGAATAATAGAGTGAAAACAAAAAATTCCAAATTTCGATATCAATACAAATACTAATAATCTAATAATGTTTAGAAGTGCTTTAAAAACGATGTACTAACACTGAGGAATTTTAAGGTATTTTTAAATTGACATTTAGTTACAAACAACGATAACCAGCATTCTATTCAACTCTATAGTAGAACATACTGAATACGATTTGCAAAACATACAGAATTGATGACAATTCTGACTGCCATAAATTAGCGAAGTGAGCGTGTTAAAATTGTCAAAATTCTCTCCAGTTGATTCTGCTAAACGTTTCACTCTTCACCGAGTTGGCCTTGCGTATAGGAATTGTATCGAAATTCCTCCTTAAGAATTTTGATTGCCTTTTATTTATGTTTTTCTTTGGCCAGAAAAACTTCCAAAACTTTTATATCTTAAACTGTGAGTCCCAAACTACTCTAAATATATGCACATACCTAAGACAAGTCCCAGTAGAAACAGTAAAATCACAAAACAAAGATAACCCATCGCGGAATGAGACACACCTCCACTGATAGTGTTGAAACACAACTTATTCTGAGACCGGGTCAGGTAGTTGATAGAGTTACATGTTCAAAATTCTTAGGTTTGCAGTTAGATCAAAATCTATCATGGAACTCGCATATTGATTTCATTTCCAGGAAGATTGCTAAGTCAATTGGAATTCTATACAGATGTAGGCACTGTCTCAATCTTGCCACTTTGAAAAACCTATATTACAGCTTCATATACTCTTATATATCATATGGAGCTCTGATATGGGGTAGCAACTACAAAACAAGGATACTTTCAATACATAAATTGCAAAAACGCGCATTGCGTATTATGACCTTTTCTGATCCAAAGGCGCCCAGTAGACCAATATTCCAAAGACTGGAGCTACTGAATTTTTTTGATATTGTTAAATCTCAATTTTGTGAAATGGTCTATCAATATAAAAACAAACAGTTATCAGATATATTTATGGACTATTTCAAAGACATTAGTTCTATACACAATTATAATACTCGTGCTAAGACAAACAAAAAATTATTTTTGCCTCGAAAAAATCTTAATTATAGAAAAGTTGGTGTCAAATTCGCTGCTGTTTCAAACTGGAACAAGATACCAATTGGTATCAAAAACTGTACCTCAATTACAGTTTTTAAAAAGAATCTGAAAACATTTCTTATTTCAAAATAACCGACACGAAGGGCATTATTTTAGCAAATGTATATGTATTGTTATGCGGTGTATATTATGTATATATATGCATAAACATACATATAGTATCAAAGCTTATATTACAAGCATTCATAGCTGTTTTCTCTTCTTTGAGTAATTTTCATAACTTTTTGTACTCTAAATATTAGTTTTCTATCTAGCGTACTGTCATCTTCAGCTTTTTATTAAGATAAATTTAGTATTAGGTGCAGAAATCTCGTTTAACCCTTTCGGGTTTTTTTTTCTGCTCCTACCACAATTTACTGTAACTTATTATAAATTTAATCTCCTTTTGTATATACTGTTGTGGAAATAATAAAACCTTGAAACCTTGAAACCTTGAAATCGACGCAATTTAATAGCAGCAGATTTTAAAATGTTCTTTATATGTATGTCCATCGAAAGATGATTATCCAGTCGCACTCCCAAATCACGAACATCTGATTTTGTCAAAATCAAATTGTCGTCAATATGTATAGATCGAATGGCCTGACTTGGAAGATGACGAGATGAAAAATGGATAACTTCAGTTTTGCTGCTATTACAGACAAGTTTATTATTCATCATCCAGCTGATTATATCTTTTGCACAATTTTCTATTTTTGTTAAAGCTGGTATAGGATCAGATCTTTTGACTACCAAATAAACTTGCGTATCATCGGCATACATCATAGGTTGGAGACCATGAGCACATATAACATCTTCAATGGGAGTAACATATAAGGAAAGTAAAAGAGGTCCCAGAACCGAACCTTGTGGGACACCATATGTCAGTCTTATAGCATCAGAGGATGTATCTTGGATGATAGTTGAGTGTGTTCGTAAACCCAAATAAGACTTAATCCAGTACAGTACTGTACCTGTTATCCCATATTTGCTCTGAAGTCTATTGACCAAGATGGTATGTGTCAAATGCAGAAGAAAGATCCAAAAGTACAAGAATAACATCATGATTATCCAACTCCAAATTTATGTCATTTGCTATCCGAAGCATGGCTGTTTCTGTGCTGTGATTGCATCTGTATGCAGACTGGAAAGTACTGTACAGGTCGTTGACCAAAAAATGGTAATTAAGCTGAGTCGACACTATTCGTTCCATTATCTTACCTATAAAAGGTAAGTTGCTTATAGGCCTGTAGTTCTTGAGTACCTCACGGTCAGCATCAGGCTTTATTATCAATGGTGTGATAAGTGCATGTTTGAACTGTGATGGAAAAATACCCATTAGTAACGACTGATTAACCATAGATGTAATGGATGGTAGTAGTGCACCAAGAGATTTCTTTAATATGTCCGTTGGTATTGGATCAAGTGAGCACGATTTTGAAGGAGCACTATTTATGGCTTTCATCACAACATCACTAGATACAACTTCAAAGGAAGACATTAATGTTTCTGAGATCCGCTCATTTACTTGTAAGGAAAGATCCCTTGTTGGTTGACTGTCAAGCTCAGTCCGTAGTGCTTGAATCTTTTCAGAGAAGTACTTGTTGAGTCGCTGAGCAAGTTCAAAAGCAGAGTCGTGTTTTGGAAGAATTGGTGCATGTTTGACTTGAAGCAGGCTATCAACAAATTTAAACAGCTGTTTCTGTTTGGAATTTGAAACTCTTTTATTAAAGTATTCCGTTTTTGCTTGTTGAATAGCAGTATAGTAGCGTTTTGAATACTCTACATACATTTGCTTATGCACCTCCAAGCGCGATTTAACCCATTTCCTCCCAAGCCGACGTTTTTCCTTCTTGAGGACCCTTAGTTCACCCGAAAACCATTGTGCATGGGGACGCATAGAGATAGTACGGTCCATTAAAGGTGCATGCTTGTCCAATAGACTCAACAGTTCACTGTTATAAGAATCGACCAATGCAGGTAGTGTAGATGGCGGATCTTTGATAAATCCAAGATGTCTTAAGTCTTCAGTGAAATTATCTACATCAATCGCATATACTTTTCGGTGTTTCTTACAGACCTGCACACGCATTGGACGAGGCATATTAATCTTGCAAGTAATACTTGCGTGATCAGATGGAAGATCAAAAAACGGACAAAGACTGGAAATAACTTCATCATCATTGTTGGTGATTATCAAATCCAGCTTATGACCCTTGGAATGAGTAACAAAGTCGACGTGCTGTTTCAAACCTGAAGCAAGAAGCATTTCTTGAAAATGTAGAGATTTACCATTAGACATGTCCATATGAATGTTAAAATCTCCACAGATGATTATTGTAGTTTCTTGTTTTTGGGATAGATTCCCTATGCAGATACCTTTGGCGTGAAAGCTCTATACTGGTAACATCTGTGTGCTGATCTCTAATAATTTCAGCGGATGGATGCAATTGTGATCTCCTTTTGCCTGCTCTGCAGCCACGTCTTGTAGGCTTTACCCGAGAAATACCGAGCTGAGTGAAATTTCGCCAAAGAGATGAACTAAGTTGGCGAACCTGTGTTGAAGAAAATGATTTTAAAAAATCTATGGAGTAGATCCATTTATTTCTGTGCTGCCGCAAAGGCGCTCGCGCAGATAAAAGAATGTTTTCCATAAAAAATATTTGTTGTTGTTGTGCATATCAAAATCAGTCACTCACTGACAATGCACAGCCAGTGAGAAGGTTACCAAACCACAGCCTGCGTTTGAGACAGAAATTCCCCTCTGCCATACATCCTCTTGGCACGCTGGTTACACCGTAGGATTAGGGTTTTTTCTCGCGCGTTTTGAATTACCAATAGTTGAGGTCAGAAACAAACAAACAAAGAAATCATAATAAAAAAATAACAAAAGCAACAATAATAATAGATAGAAAAAAAAATAAAAATAAAATAGATATAAAAAAAAAATAAAAATAAAAAAGAAATGAAAGCGCACGCAAAAACAGGAAAACTACATTTGCGCGCGCTAAGCCAGAGTACCAGAGGCGCGCACATTAGACCAAATGAACTCGAATACTGCAAGCAAATAATAATAATTATAACGGCAAATTCTAATTAAAATTCAACACACACACACACAAAAAAACTACCATATTGCCAATTTTATAATAAACAAGCATAATAAAATGATAAAAAACATTGACAATTAACAATTACACAAGAACATATGATAATGTAAGATATGAATATACATACTATTCACAAAAAATATAAACACAGACAATAAAAACCTACCTTTAGGAGCTTATGCCAAAAAAGGAATGCGAATCAATTTAAAACAAAGACCTGAAACCACAACCTATCCAATAACACTCCTCTGATGACAGACGTAAAATTACCACCATGCAATAAAATATCATAATAATTAAAAATCATGCAGTAAAAACTGTATCAAATAAAAATTAGAAAAAGTTATAGAGAAATGCAATTCAACACAACTGACAACCTATCAATAAATTCAGAAAACTACTTAGAAACGATCAGCAAATTCAGAAATATCTACATATCAACAATCTACTTACCTTTAACCTCCAGTTTGAACATAGAATGAAACTTACCATTACTTGAGAAAGTAGAAAAAGCCAAGAAAAAGGAGAAAAATACGAACCTCAACCATCAGTTTCAAGCGCGCGAGCATAAATTAAGAGGTGACCGGCAGGGGATGATAAATGTCACTGATTTATCACACTCACTGATCATTGCATCATCGATGAAAATATTTCGGTTGTATGGTTGTTGTTTTATTCATGCGAAAACCTTTTTATTGTTTTAACCACCAGAAAGATACAAGTAGTTCATGCCAGATAATTTTATCCATGTCATGTATCAGACGACTGCTAATCACAAAGGAAACTGACCCAGAATGTATGTAGAATGTATGTATTCTCTTGATACATATTATACTCCGTCACCAAGATTTTACAAAAGAAACTTTTAAGTTAAAAGTTTAAAGTTTTAAAAAATAAAAGAAATAAATTGTACTTACCATCTCGCTCAAAACTCGCGCCACTTTAAGCTATATATTGACTTTTGTGAAGAGACGATGCTAATAAAATGTCCGGCGCAATTTTTGGACGAGACGGTAAGTTCAAGCTATTTCTTTAATTTTGAGTTTTATTTGTAAAATCTTGGTGATGGAGTACGATTATATATAGATTCTAAATACATTCTCTTAATGTGAAGTTCACAAATAAACAGCTTGGGTTACCAGTGATCAATTCATAAGCTATTATGCTGCAACTGTTTTTGTATCTTTCATGGGGGAGCCTACTTACAATAGATCCCTCACAAAAGTGATTTTGAGTAGGACTCCAAGTAGTTATAAATGCACGTGTTTCGCAAGTTATTGTTTCTGTATATGAATATTTTGTATCAGGGTAGTAGCGGGATTATCCTAATATTAGTTGTCAGTTCGATTTCGGTTCGTTTATCAGTTGCCACCTCATAAATTACTACTTTATTGTGTTCATTCTATGCGGACATATTTACGGTATTCATTTTATCCATAGAGCAAATTATCGCTCTGGGATGCTCACGGTTGCCGTACACTTCACAATTCAGCTGCGTCTCCAGTGTGGTTGTCCTTGTGGTGTAGTGGTTAAGAGCGGATTTCTCTAAATATTTAGCACAGCGTGGCAAGTCAAGGTTCGCCAATTTCTTTCAAATTTCGTTCATGGATAGTATTTAAGGAGATAAGAACTCTGCTAAAGTTTTTGTTACGAGGACATTTTTCTCGCTGAGATATGACGATTTTCGATTTTCGATCAAAACCTTCAGATTTTTGTCAATATAATGTTTGAATTTTATCCAAAAATCTCGCTCTAAAAATGTACTAAAATAATTCCATATTTTATAAATAACCATGGAACCCAAAGCCAAGACGTTGTTCTATCTATCTGAGCCAAAAGTACTTCGGAATATTAATTTTAGAATATATTTTTGATTTTTCAAAAAGAAGGATTTTTTTCCGATTTAAATTATTAAAAAATTATGCTATCCGAAAAAAAATGTTTATGGTATGTGCCATTTAATCGATTTTCCTGAAAATTTGTAAATTACATGCCAAAAGGAAGTTAAATAACATGTATAAAGCTTTTTCTTGGTTAATGCAATCTAACGGAGTTATGAGCGCCTGAACTTGGCAGAAATTGGCAGATCACGTGACAATCTTGTTTTATTAAGTAATTGCCAATATGGCCAAAATATAGAGAATAAAACTACTTATTGTTTTTGGAGGTATTTATGCATTGTAAATTGCTTTCAAAAGTTCATTTTGTTCGTTGGATACGTTTCAGCCATTTAAATGTTTACTACACTTTTATTATGGATTGCGTGACATATCTATTTTTTTCAATGTAAAAAACTTATAATACTAAAAACGTAATAACAACTACAAATTGACTGATTCAATATTTTTTTGCTTTGTTTATTGGATTATTTATTTGTTATTTCTTTCTAACAGTTGTCTTGGCTTGTTTTTGTTTTTTGTTTTGTTTTGTATCTTCCCTCCCTTATTTTTTCTCCCATCTTATTTCATTTCACATGAAATTAAGCGATGCACTTGTCATTTTCGTTTTAATCCAAACTAGAACTACTACGTAGAACTTACCGTGCCCAGTGTAACTGGGAAGTGTCTGGGTACGAAAATCCTGCTAGTGTTTATATCATTTGAACATTTGAATTTGTTTGTGTTTCATTTGAGCGATCGCAGAACGACTCGATTCGAAATTGACGACACTCGGCTTTACCTTCTTTTAGTGTGAGTTTACAAACGGCGAACGGTGTGTGTGTTTGTCGGTGATAGTCCTTTTTGAACTCATTTTCCAATAAATCTTGAAAATGCTAAATATTTAACGTCTTGACCACGTTGGTGAAACTGGGCTTCCTGTGGTCTCCTTGGCAATGTTTGATAAAACTGGACGCCAGCAAAAACAATGCATTAAGCACAGACCGAAAAGGTAAACCTTGACCGTGTCACCGCCTTATGGCTGGGCACGGTAATAATTTGTTGCCGACTTACTGCCTCTCACAATATCTGTAAAATACGTTTTTTATTTAAAAAAACGTTGTTTGTTGGGGTTTTCTACTCTAGTTCAAACAAAATGGAATTAAGTGAAGCTTAGAAATTACTCTTGACTCGAGTTTTTGAATGTATACATTACAATTTAATTTGTTGAAACAGTGCATCGCCACTTACCGGATCCAATTGCAACAAAGTGAATGAAATACTCCCCATCGAAAGATTGGCAGGTAAAATTGTCACTAATCCCGATAACATCAGCGCAAAATTTCCTGGACAGCTGTTAACTACACAACAACTGGATTCTCATCTTTATCCAATATCAGGATAAAGTCTGTGGTCAGACCCTGGGATGGGAGACTCCGATCGGAATATGTTAGTTAGACTCGTCGGAAATTTTGAAAATGACCTGTAAAAGGTGCCAAAGCTCTATCCAGTAGGGCGTGACAATACATGATTTCTATTCCTAAATAGTACCATCTAAAATACTTGGATAAATAATTGGATTTATTATATGACCGTGAATCTTGGAGTCTGGACACTAGCAAATGGAGCAATCTGATTGGTTATACGCGCTTCCCGACCGGTTAATATCCCCCTGTATTAAGACCGCGGACCGATCGACTGAGTAGCTGACCTTTTCACGATTGAATAACTGATTGTTTTTAACATTTTCAAAACATAGGTCGTTGGTGAGAATAAACACCACCGAAAATCCCAATCGATTTGTTTTTTGTTGTTACTATTTTTTTTACCACAATTTTTGCAGTTTTTTTCTACTTCTTTTTTTGTTTACTGGCGAAAAAAGTCCAGTTCAATACAATCGATCGTCCGAAATTCACAATAAATCACACAATTTGCACAGAAATATCCAGCTCTAGTCGACAATGCCTGTAACAGAAAAAGATTATTCGTTCTGTAAGCTTTTTTTCTTTCTTTGTTGAGAATTTGATGTTAGAGTGTTCAAATTAATCCCAAGCCGCCACAAAATGACTGCAAGTAATCGCTAAATCCAAACTCGTAAAACTAGACCAAAACTATCTCATTTCAAAACAAATACAAGTTTAAATTATTACTCGTAATTGATAATCGAGAATAGATAGAAATTGCATTCATAAAGTTGTTTTTTTGGTGTGAAAACAACGAACAAACAAGTTTGCTTGATCAAAACTATGCCAATTTCAAGATTTGGGCTTTTCGACGAAAACGAACAAAAGCTATCAACAGAAACGATTTGTCAAATCATGAAAACATTTATTGCATTAAGCTACTTACATTTTCTTAATTTCCATTGATAATTTGTTCATTTACACATTTTTTCTTGAGAAAAACGTCTCGCTAATTTTAGCACACCGGCTCCAGCATCGACTGACAGCATTTTCAAGTGTTTGTCAAGGTTTTTAGCCAAAAAATGTCGTGATTGATTGATTGATTTTAGTTTTTTTGAAAAAAAATTTTGTTCTAGTTTTTTTCATTAAAAAAGGTTATATAATAAATGCCTTATTAACCGAGCCTGGTCGGTTAATAAGATCTAAATAATGGTCATTACATGGAGACCTTGTTTTTGAATATCCGTGAATACCCTAAAAGATACCAAATGTAATTCTCTGAGAGTCATCTAAGAAACATCTAAGAGACCCTAAAAGGTATCAAATCTCCGTTCTGATCCCTAAAAGGTACGACGAGCTTCTCGCCTTTCGGTGTATGGGAGTCCATATGTTTTCTGATGGTTTGAATAAACATCTTTACTTGGATGGCAATTAGTTCAACTTCAATGTTAAACCAAGTAAGTTGTAATAAGGGTTAGTTGGTGCTACCACCGTAGGTGCGCCCACGGTATGGGAAAAGGTAAAGAAAAAGGTGTACTGGTCAGCGGGAAAAATAGTTCTCAGTAGGGGTTGTGAACGTTGGTGCTTCCACCGTAGATGCGCCCGCGATGTAGGGAAGGGATAGGGGGGACCTGCTGGTCAGCGGAGTCCGCCCAAAAAACGCCCCTGAAAAAGGGCCCTGAGGGACCAAAATGGGAAAAAGGTCCCAAACAAGTAAAAAAAATGAGGAAAAAGGAAGAAATAAAGACGGGAGACGTTGGAAAGGGTGGTTCAGTCGACGAGAACGATGCATGAGGTGATTCAAGAACGTGGTGGAGTGCAGTACAGAGCGATGTTTGACGGAATAGTCCAACGGTCGCGTTGGCAAATCATGGGAATGCGATTACGAAGTGGTCAAGTGTTGTTTCCGCGAAAACGCCAGGTGGATGGACGAACAATGCGATATGTGGTGCTGAAATTGAACGGATTGACGTTATCGAGAAGAGCTATAAAATCGGAGCGGGACTAGAGTGTGTCAGTCATCGACGAGTCACGATGGAGATCACTGCAGACGAGTTGGAGATGTTGAAGCAGCTTCGTGAGAAGAAGACGACGAAAGACGAGGAGTGTTTTTGTGGATGTCCGTTGGTCCGGGTGGCGTCTAAAGACGGGTTGAAGCAGTACGTCAAGTGTGGTCGTTCTAAAGAAGACATGAAGAAAGGTCTTCGTCCGTGTACGTTATTCTGTAGTGTGGAAGAATGGCCTGTCATTCTAAGAGCCTTAATCGAAGCAGGGGCGTCAAAATTTGGCGACGACGACTGGCCGGAATGTGATCATTTGCTGAAAACGCGTGTGAGTTTGGATTATTACGACAAGACCCGATGTTTGTATACGTGTCGTCTGGGGACGTTTGATCCTGACACTCCTTGCGACTACAAGCGTGACGTGGACTTGGGTAGGGAAAAAAGAGTGTCCAAGAGCAAGAAATGCAAGATCCGCAGAACAGAAGAACACTGACAAATAAACAGTTGTAAAAAAAAAAGAGAGCGTTTAATGGACGAATAAACTAGATGAAAATACATTTCGTTTGCATCTTATTTTCCGTGCGTTGGGCTTCCTGTATCTTTTTTGGGGTTCCTGTTGAATTTCACTAAAATCCAAAATGGCGGGCAGGGGAATTTCCCTACAATCCCTGGAAGTTTTTGATGAAATCTTTGTCAATTTACAACTTAAAGGAGTGTCATATCATGAAAATGGATTTTGTAATCGCTTCGAAAGAAGGTAGAGTGATTTTAGAAACGAATGACAACTAAAAAACTTCGATAAAATGGTGAGTAAACAATCGATTTACTAAAAAAACATAAGGATGTACAAAATCTTTGTTTTACAAGCTTAAAAAGGTTTAACAAAATCGCGTTCCAAGTCTATAAAGTTTAAAATGTTTTTACTCTGATAACTCTTATGAAGGATGCTTTTGTTGGGAGCATACACATCGTTCAAAACCCAATGTTCATATAGTAGAACGTCTGACCGACAACAATTGGTCGAAGTTGCATTTGTGTGTAAATTACATCCTGTAAATTGAATCTCTATATTGTTGTTGATGTATTCCGATTGTAGTTGGTTTACGGTTGGACAGCCGTATTCTTGTAAGTTTAGACTTTTGATACCGGCTAAGTCAAGTGCTGCTTTTTCATACGCTCCACCATAATATCCTATCGTGATGTCTATCGGATTGTAGGCTTTGTCTAAGTCGTATGCCTCTGGTGGATAGTGCTGCTTACACGCTTGAAGGACGTGTTGTATCGACGAAGGATAGAACATGCCGAACCAATATTTCCTATATGGTATGTCAAACATCGTATCGTGAATATAACTGTTGAATAATGTATCACTTTCTTGTAGCTGATTCCATGGAAGATCTTCATTGTAGAAGTGGACTACAAGTGGCTTGCCATCTCCAAAACATTTGATTGCCAATTCTTTTGGGGTATATTCTTGTTGAATAAAATGACCTCTTGTGGACATAACGGCCACTAAATTATTCAAATCCTCGTCATCCATTACCTGATATTGTTGCTGTTCTTTTTATACTAATCTTGATGTTGGGCAATCGAAATGATTGTGACGGTATCGGTTGGTTGCTCGCTTTTTATACCTAAAACACTACCCGATTCGCTTTGCGGCGGGAAAACCCCATGAGGGACCAATCAGGATTGGGGTAGGGGGGTAACCCCCTTCAAGACGTCATTTCTTTAATTTAATCCAAAAGTGGACGACATCAAACGCAGTCGGCATCCAGTCGTCATGCCCGACTGCGGTCATCACAAGCACGGCCACTGTCCCCAAGAAGAGGTCGAGTGGATGGCTTGTTGGCTGGAAGAACAGTGCTGGAATCAAGGGATGTGCCTTCCTTCCTCACCATTGGACCGAAATCCCATGGATTATTTAAACCTAGAGTGTTTTGCTTATTAACTTTAAAGGACCACTTAATTTTGTAACCTATTTTTTGAAACATATTAAGAACATTTTTTGAAACATATGAAGAACATTTTTGTAACATAGTAACCTATGAAGAACCAATAAAATCAAAACAAAAGGGTCACATCTCTGTTGCAGAGGTGTGACCCTTTTTTACGTTTTGTATTTTTCAGATTGATCCAAAAGGTATGATACAGTTAAGAGACGAGCGGGGGCGACGTCCAGGTCTCGTGGCTTTGTCAGTGCAAAAATGTGATGAGTGGGAAAGACGTCATCAGGATTACAGACGGATGATGAAGTGGATGTCACCGGAACAAAGGAGACGAAGTCTGTACTGGAAGTTACGTTATGAGTGGGTGAATCAAAAAATTGACGACGTGTTGGAAGAAATGGAAGAATGCGAAGACTTTGATGGCAAGGCTTTTTTGGAACAAACCAAATTAGAACGTTACAAACAGGCTATCCAAATTACGTTCGACAATGGATTGACCATTATTGACGCTCGAAAAGATGACCATCGGTGTGCCTGGGGATTTGAATTGCACGGATTACTGGTTGAATTAAAAACCAATGGACGGTTGTTTTTTAAACATTACACGGCGGGCGATGACCTGGAAAGTGATGAGTTTTACCTCACATCCGGTTTCAAAAAAGTGTCGTTTAGCATAAAACCGATCGATTTTATTTCTCACAAACCCTGGCGTCATGTGCACGTGTCGGAGTATTCTCATGATTTTGAACCTTAGGCAATGTTTTTATTAACATTTTCAGATGTTACGGTGCTTGGATTTATCCTATAGTTTGGCGTATGGTAACGGTCCAGCCCAACAATTTGGATTTTATATTACGAATGACGACGAAAAACTCTATCGTGATGCCAAAACAATATTAGATCTTGTTCCACCCCATCGAAAAGATCAAGCCATTTATTGGACATTAAAAAAACGTGTTTATGACAAGTTAGAAGAGGCCGAGTCCCTTTTAAATCATATAAGAAGAAAAAAACATAGTGACATCGATTCCCTATTGACCTTAGAGATAGGATGTACTAAATGGGATCGCGTAGCTCGGGTCACTTTTCCTAATGGATTATGTGTGTGGGACTGTCGATCGGCTAATGCAACGTTTGGTCATTGTTTGAAGTTACCCTTTCTTTCGATAGTCCTCTCCCTTTCAAGAGAATTCTTTACTTCTTATTTGTCAGGGGACAACCAGGAAGATTATGAACTATGCGGGTATCGAGTGATCGAAGGCAGTTTAGACTACGATCCGAGTGTGAAATAGGATCCAAATTTGCTCGTGTGGATTGGAACACGAAGGCACGCAATTTTTACGACTAAGCATGAACTCCACCCTAGTATTGTTCTTGCCATGTGCACGTGACGGAGTATGTATAGGCTTTTGAACCAATTTTTTGTAATTAAAACTTTCAGATGTTACGACTGGCTGAAAGTGTGGGTCCCACGAATACTTTCTGTCGCCCACCAGTGTTTCCACATGAAATCGGATTTTACGTTCCTGAGGATAAGAATGATGTAGAGTTGTCGATGGCTCGAAAGAGGATGGTGTCGATGATCCCCGAGCAACGAAAGCATGCCGATTATTGGCAGTTGAAACGTCAATCGGTGATCCAAAAACTCCGTGTTGCGGAAAACATGGCATTTCGAATAAGGTCTTTGCTCATGAAGAGAGATAAGGCCACGGCCAGCCAGTTAGTTAAAGATCATTTGAAATGTGAAATAAAAGTGGGGCCAAAGGAACGTGAGGGGGAACCGATCGATTTTCGTGATGTTTGGCAAGTCACATTTGAAAATGGTGTGAAAGTCGTGTTCACCTTGAAAGGGATAGGTTCTGTTTTTCCCTCGGTACCGCAGTGTTTCATTTAATAGAAGCTTTTCAGTATTATTGTGAGACAGACGTGAGTAGGTCTGACAAGATGAAATACTTTTATATGGGACGTAGATGTTATGACAAGTTTGCTTTTGATCTCGATCCAGACGAGAATGCTCAGTTTGGAATGGACTTTCAAGAAAGTTCTGATTGGCAGTCGGTTGTTTGAACATTTGTAAAACCACTTGCAATCTTATTCAATCAAAACCGTTTGACACCACTGTTTGTTGTTGTTTTTTGTCTTCTAGATGACTACCTACGATGATGAACTGACCGACAGTCAACTGATGACCGCGCTAACCCAAAACGTCGACCAAGAACTGACCGACAGTCAACTGATGACCGCCCTAACCCAAGACGAGGACCAAGAACTGACCGACAGTCAGCTGATGATCGCCCTCATTGACGACGACGACAACCACATAAAAGAAGGGAGGGTGTCCGAAGAGCATCATTCTGGGGAGATGAACAAGAAAGAAATTACTGCCTTTTCGGATGAAATTTTTGCAGCGTTTGAGTCCGAAGATGAAGACGGAAACCCGTACCCGAAACGACGACGGATACAACCGCCTTCTCCTCGACCTAGTCGTTGTTTCACACCCTCGCCACCACCACCAGCCTCCTGGGAAGTTCCTCAAGAGCAGAGTGTACCGTTTTTCTCCGAAGAGGACGACGACGACGTGGACGATGAGGAAGTGCGTGAGCATATGATCGGGTTGTGGGATCAGTTGTTACAACCCACGCCTGAGTTTGTACCGTTGGAGGAAGCGAAATCACCCCCGCCCGTCAACGATCCCTTCCAAGCGCTGTTTGACGAGTATCTACAAGGGGAGAGTCAATGTGGAGGGGGACGTAAAAAACCAACACCACCGCCCCAGGAACAAGAAGCAGCTGAGGATTATTTTACCATCGAGACGGTACAAGAAAAGAACTGTAAAAAATTTCACACCACGTCCAAGGAATACAAAGTGAAAGCACAACTACGTCCACGAATTGATGCCAAGGCAGCCGTGTTGGCTGCGTTGAACATCATTGAACGTATCTTGGAACACATGAAAGCCGACAATCAAGTCGGAACGACCGATCAGATCCGTCTGGTGATCGAAAGTCCAGATTTGGACTACTGCATCCAACTACCGTTCATGCCGTCTAGCGAGTTGACCACGCTACGTGTTCTGAGACACTTGGAAGCCATCGTTCAGTCCAAACGGGACTTTTTTCTCAATGGAACCATGACGGTGCTGGTCTACCACGTACGCAATTTTGAAGGTCGTGGCGTGTCCAAGATGAAACGTTTTGACATGCGCAAAAAGAAAGAAACGCTAGCGTGGTTAAAAACCCTGGCTACCAAAGGATGGGTGGTGGTGTGTGGAACGATGCAAGAAGCCACGGCGCATTACCCTCACTGGAGGCAACACGGTATGCCTCACTACAAACAGTCGGCTGCGTTGCGCACCGACACCCAATGGGTCAACGCACAGCTTCCTCCTCCAGCGGGAGCAGAATCCCTCGATGTCCAGTTCGGTCATCTTCACACGATGTTACGACGTGAAAAAGGCTTTCGTGTGGTGGTGTTGGACTGGAGTAACGACGACCACCCGTGTTTTGTGGGCGACGGCAACGAAGAAGAAATCATGTATTTGTACAACGTCGAAGGAACTGGTGTTCACTTGCTACTTCACCCTGAAAAAATTCATCACGTGGAAGCACACAAAAGGTTTTGTCGTCGATGTTTTTTTTTCTTTCTCGGTCAATCGAAAAACTGCCCATGTGTGCGGTGAACGGGCACGCCAGGCCTCTCTGTCCCAGGTGTCGGGACCGTGTGCCAATCGCAGTATTCGATGTGATTCCATTCATCCCGACGATTTGGTCAAAGTAAAACGTTCTGTTGTGCAAATTGTGGATCGAGAGGACGATCCGGGTGGTGGTGGGTGAGCTTTTCGAGCCATTGCGACGGCAATATGGCTGGCGCAAAATAAATCGGAGCGAACCTTTCATGTACCTCATCGGTGGGTGGACGACAAGGCACGCGAGCTGTGTCGTCGTGCCGGATTGACGTGGAGACCCTGTGGAATGACGGAACTGGCGCAACTGCAAAGCGTACTGGCTCAGGACGGTCTACGATTGCACGTGTACTATCATCATTTGAAATGCGTGGGCTATGCGGGTTCGTGGGATACGTTTGCCCCTCATGGCCCCAAACATGACATTTATTTGTTTCACCACGACGACCATTGCGACGTCATTCAAAGCATGTCGGGATTTTTGAATCAGAGCTATTATTGCCACAAGTGCGACGAAGGATACAAGTACAAGATTCGGCACAAGTGCCATCCCTATTGCCGCTGCTGTTATTTCCCTTCCGATCAGTGCCTGTCGGACGAGGACACCTTTTCGTGGACCGAATGCCCTCGATGCCGTCGGATGTTCAAAGGAGACCGGTGTTTTACCAACCACTTGCAAGCGACCCTGAAACATGATCTCCGGAATCAAACCTCGTTGTTGTACAGTACGTGCGACCGCTATCAAAAGTGTCCTCTGTGCCATCTGGTGATTGACGTGTTGAGTCGACGAAAAGCACAAGCGTTCACGCGAGCGGAAAATCGAAATATCCACGATCATCGATGCGGGGAAACCTATTGTCCGCATTGCAAGAAGACGGGACCGAACCATTGGTGTTCTGTGCAACCCGTGTTTGACAAAGTGTGTGAACGGTGCCATAAACCCGTGACGTTCCCTCACGGGTGTGGCGATGCGGTGGAAGAAGGCCCATGGCCTTGCGCAACCTTTCCAAGACCTTCGGACTCGAAGAAGAAAAAGGACATTTTCCCCATTTCTTCAACCGACCCGAGACCCAAGATTATGTGGGACCCCTGCCTCCGATCGAAATGTACGGACCGGCCTCGATGTCCGTGAAAGACGCCGACGCACTCCGACGCTGGTACGACAAGCAGCAGGGGGAAAACGTTTGATTTTCAAAAGGAGTTGTTGTACTATTGTGAGCGGGATGTGGAGCTGTTGAAACAAGGCGTCCTGGAAGCACGACGTATTTTTCTGGACACTTCCGGATTTGACCCTTTTCACGAGTGCATTACTCTGGCGTCTGCGTGCATGAGGTCGTACCGTAGCAATTTCATGGAACCCGAGTCCATAGGAATCGTACCCCGTGAAGGGTATCGCCGTCACTATCAACAGTCGTGCAAAGCCAAAAAGTGGTTGTGGTGGGTGCAACACACGAACCCGTCCCTCGAACTGGAATCGTGTCTGTCTCACCATGGAGAGAAGGTGATTTTAGGAGCGCCTGTAGACCGGTACGTCGAGTCCACCCGAACCGTGTACCAATTCCATGGATGCTACTGGCATGGGTGCAACGTGTGTTTTCCCAACCAGACCGCTTACGACAAGTCGAAACGTCCGGAATTCCAACAGAAGTGGTGTCACACGCAACGGCGGACAGCCCAACTGGTGGAGGCAGGGTATACGGTGGTCGAAGTGTGGGAGCACGACTGGGACGCCATGCACCATCCACCCTTTCCGTCCCTTTTGCACCACCTGGATCCTCTTGAACCACGAGACGGATTGTTTGGAGGGCGCACCAATGCTTTGCAGTTGTACTACGAAGCGCAAGAAGGGGAGGACGTGCACTATGTGGATTTCACGTCGTTGTATCCGTCGGTGATGCGTCAAGGAGGACAGTTTCCCGTCGGACACCCTGAGATCATTCTTCCCACATCAGGTCAGCTACGTTTTCCCATCACGGACCACTATTATGGGCTGAACAAAGTCAAGGTGTTACCGCCCCGTCACCTCTACTTGCCGGTCCTTCCGTCCCACATCAACCACAAACTCATCTTCACATTGTGTCGTACGTGTGCCGAGACCACCAACCAGACCACCAAGTGCCATCACAATACCGAAGAACGGGCTCTGGTAGGCGTGTGGACGACTCCCGAATTGAAGAAAGCCGTCGAACTGGGGTACAAGGTTTTGGACGTGTACGAATTGTGGCATTATCCCCAAACGTCGTCCACCTTGTTTGGTCAGTACGTTCAGACGTACTTGCAACTCAAACAGGAAGCTTCGGGATGGCCTGCCTGGTGTGCTACGCCTGAGGACCGGCAACGTTATTTGGACGACTACGAGCGACACGAAGGGATTCGGTTGCGCGAAGACCACATCCGTGTGAACCCGGGGCTACGTGCTTTGATGAAGCTGATGCTCAACAGCTTGTGGGGAAAATTTGGTCAGAATCCCAACCTTCCCGCTACAGAGTACGTGGATTCTCCACAACGATTCGCCGAACTGATGTTTGGAGGTCGTGTGGACGTGAAACACCTCCTGCTGATCAGCGAGGATCTTGTGCAAATGCAGTACGACAAGAAAGGCGAGTTTGGTTGCGAGATCGGATTTGCAAGTGTGGTGCACGCGGACTTTGTGACTGCCTTTGCACGTCTGAAGCTGTACGACCGATTAGAACCACTGCAAGACCGTGTCCTCTACTTTGATACGGACTCGATCATCTACGTGACGCGTCCTGGAGACACTGCCTTGCCACTGGGGGATTACCTGGGCGACCTGACGTCTGAATTACCACCGGGGGACTCGATTCAGAAATTCGTGTCGACGCGGCCTAAGCGTTATGGTTACCAAACTCGTCACGGCAAGACTGAAATCAAATGCAAGGGGATTCCACTGTTTGTCACCTCGTCGGAAAAAGTGAATTTTGAATCCATGGTGTCGTTGGTGTCTGGCCAAGAACGTCAAATTCAGGTCACGCTGCCCCAGCAGATTCGACGTGATCCCAAACACCGTCAATTGAAAACGGTGGACGTGGAAAAAGTGTTTCAGGTGGTCTACGACAAACGGGTACGTCGTGGGATGAAAACGGTCCCGTATGGGTATTTAGACGCCGCGACGACTCATTGAGAAGCCCATAAAAGGATGCCGTCGCAAGACCGCGTGTCGGATCTGTGTAAACGGTTTCGTTGTTGGATTGCATGTTGTGGTGGGACCGTGATTGTGGTGAAAGAAGATGCCTCCTCGCAAGAAGCGACAACCGTGGACGAAGAGAAAGAAGAAGAAGAAGGAGACGGTGTCTGAGGTGCTACATCGTACGTTTTACGATCCCAAACAACCGGCAGGGTTTGCTGGGTACCAGCAATTGCAACGCCAAGCGCGCAAACAAGGCATCAAACCAGTCCAAGTGCGTCAATGGTTAGAAACGCAACCGGGCTATACGTTACACAAACCGGTGCAACGACGGTTTTCACGACGTCGTGTGATTGTCGACGGTCTCGACGACCAATGGCAGGCGGGTCTGGCCGATGTGATAAAATTTAAAGCGTCCAACGATGGTGTGGAATATTTGTTGATTGTGATTGATTTGTTGTCCAGGTACGCGTGGGTCCGTCCCGTCAAGAGCAAAAATGCCGAAAGCGTGGCCACGGCATTTCGTTCTATTTTCGAGGAAGGTCGTGAACCGGACGTGTTGCAGACCGATCAAGGCACCGAGTTCCTCAACAGCACTTTGAAAGGGATGCTGAAACAACGCAACATTCGACAGTTTGTCGTGTACGGGGACACAAAAGCTCAGATCGCGGAACGGTTTATTCGCACGCTCAAGAACCGAATGTGGCGGTATTTCACAGTTCAGAACACGCACCGCTACCTCGACGTCTTGGACGACTTGGTCCAGGGATACAATGCGGCCTACCATCGATCCATTGGACGCAGTCCGGATTCGGTCACGCACGACAATGCGCAAGAGGTGTGGCACCGTTTGTACGACAAGACGGTCAAGATGGAACGGAAAGTACGTTATCGGTTCCGTGCCGGTGACCGCGTTCGCTTGAGCAAGAAGGCAGAAACGTTTAAAAAGGGGTACACGCCCGGATGGACGGAAGAAGTGTTTGTGATTTCGCGCAAGATACCTGGCTACCCACCACAGTACAAGATAGAAGAGTGGGACGGTACACCGGTAGAAGGGTCGTTTAACGAACAAGAACTGCAACGCGTGGACGTGAACGCCACCGATCTCTTTCGCAGCGATTCGATTGTGAAACGACGGTACCCAAGAGGACGGGATCCTGAAGTGTTGGTGCGGTGGCGTGGGTGGCCCGAGAAGTACGACAGCTGGATTCCTGCACGTGACGTGCAATGAGTCTTCCGAGCAACGACCAGTTCCTGGTCTACCTGTCGAGCAACGTGATCACACCGGAGACCGGCACCAACAAGCCGTGGGATTTTGAAGTGCCTCTCGTCCAACCGTTGAACTTCAAAGACTATCAGGAATGGCAAGTGGCGGCCACGTCGGTGATTCTCCCTCCTGCACGATCCGAGTCCAGTCAGATGGTGTTTGTGTACACGAACGTGATCATGGGGGTGTGGGTGGGCGATAAAGAGACCGGTCTGTTATCGATGGTGGACATGAAACGTCGTACGGACACTCGAGCTTCGGTGCGAGAGCCCAATCATCCCATGTACCATCCTTTGCGCATCGGCTATATAGAGAAGGTGTGGATTCAACTTCGTGACGAGAGAGGCAACCTCCTCGACGTGGACGAACATGCTGCTGTGACTGTCACGCTGCACTTTCGACGAGAACGACGCACCATGGGAGAACGGTACTTGGTGTTGCCGAGCAATGCTTCCAAGTCGGTGTTTCCCGACAACTCGGCCAATTCGTACACCGTGGCCTTGCCGGGGGCATTGAATTACACTCCAAACGAATGGGAAGTGGCCTTGACGCAACTGTCGCATCCGTCGCCCCACACGTTTTCGGACGACGTCCTGAAGGGAGAACGTCGTGTAGGGGTGGGTCAATGGAACCGGATCAAGAACACCATCACCAACCAGTACACGCTGACGTTGGACAAGACCAAGTACGACACTGACGAGGCTTTAATGAACGAGGTGAATGCCAAACTGAAAACCTGTTTGATGCACGCCGTGTCGGGGATTGCCGCCGCCGGGTATGTGGACAACCACAACAACACCCTCGAGTTTACGCGAATCGACGATATGGCCGGTGCGGGGGATGTACGGCACGAAGGGTTCGTCCACACGGTCCCTCCAGGCGTGTACACGCCCAACGAATTTCTCGAAGCGTTGAACAAACTGTGTCCTCGTCAAGGTGACATCCCGTTCATAGAATTTGAGTGGGTAGGGGCTACTGGCAGGCGATCGTTCGAACGAGCGCATCTCGTGATGAAAGGCACCGCCATTCAGCAAAATCCCAAGGTGGCGAACTTCGGAAAGGTTCACTTTGGGTTTTGGGAGGTGAGTTTTCGTCGCGAGACCAACGTCTTGAACCGATTTGTCACGAGAGTGGTCCAAAAGGGACAGAAACCTCAACATGTCCACTGGCACCGAAACCCCTGGTCCTACGACACCAAGCTGGGGCGTTACACGACACGAGTGACATTACCCGTACAAACCGATCTGAGACACTGGGTCAAGATGGAAGTGACGAAGGGAGACAACCGTCAAGCCCGTGTCGCTGTAAGCGGCTTGCCGTCACAACAGTTTGCTCCGGTATACCAGTTGGCGATCTCGCGTTGGACCCTCTTGATGAGCAAAGACGTGGTCGGGCATTTGAAATTAAGCAAGCTGTTCGCGACCCTCTCCTACTCAGAGGATTTGCAAGGCCTCGACCACCAAAAAATGAAAGTGGAGAAGCAGGAACAGATTGATTCCTACACCAAACTGTCCGAGACGTACGTGGGGACCGGTGAGGTTTACCACTGGAACGACATGGCGTCCATCACGCCCGAGTTGTACGTGTATTCCGACATTGTCGACTATTCCATTGTGTCGGACATCAAAGCCCCGTTGATGGCCGTGGTACCTTTGGCCGGGAATGACAAGACCGCCCAACGTCAGGTGTACGAGTTCAAAAACCCCATGTACCTCCCGTTGAGATTGTCGTCCTTCAACGCCGTGCACATCGACGTGCGTGACCGGAGATCCCAAAAAGTGTTTGACAACAACGCATTGGTGGTGACGTTGCTCCACATACGTCCACGAACTCCATAAAAAGGACCGAATACCGTCGAGCAAACCTCAGTCCGTCGTCATCATGGTGGGATGGGCAGGAATGATGCGTGGGGTGAAAAACAAAGTGGTTGATGCTGGAAAAAAGGTCATCGATCAAGGCAAACAATCGGCCGGAGACCTAGCGGGTCAAGTGGCCCAAGACGTGCTGCTAGGCCAGAATGTAAACGACTCTATACGAAAACGAAGCATCGAACAGAAACGCAAGTTGTACGCCGGGGTGACCCCAACCATTTCCCATATAAGGCAGTCCACAGCCAGAGCGCTCTCGCAGTCGGGTCAGGGAAAGAGACGCGCAACGAGACCGAGGAAGACGACGACGTCGACGAAGAAGAAAAAGACGAAACGAACCGCACGACGTGACATCTTTGACGACGACGATACCTAAACGAAAGATTGAAGAAGTCGAAGAAGGGTCCGAAGGGAGTGAAGGCAAGGTGCGTCCAGTCAAGAAAGCGCAAATAGCGTCGATCTTTGATCCCTTACCTTTAGAAATTTTCGTGGAGGATGGGTATTTCCAGCAATACCGTCCTACGCAAGCCACGTTTATTCCGTGTCAGTTCGTCATCCCCCCTTCGAGCAACTTTATTGACTTGAGTCAGTGTACGTTGGAACTGGGAATGCAGTTGGTGAAAACCGAAGACACAGCGATGGGCGCCACCGAAATTGACGTGGGCGTGATCAACAACATTGGTCATTCGGTGATCAAACGCTTTGACGTCAAATTGAACGACACGTCGACAGGAGAACCCACCGATCTGTATCACATGAAAGCGTACGTTCAAAACTTGTGCAATTTCACCACGGAACAGAAAGACACGTATCTGGCTAACGAAGGATGGTACACCGACGACACTCCCGGTACCAGGATGAATTCCAACAAGACCGTGACACCTCTGGACCAAGCCCTCCCAGCCTCCGATGCTGCCTACAACAAAGGATTCCTAGAGCGTTCCAAGCTGTTCTTTACGAAATTTGGAAAGACAGGACAAGCGAGTCGTGAGCCCACGTTCATCATTCAACCGTGTGTGGACATTTTCCAGTCAGGACGTTTTTTGGTCCCTGGTGTGAGTATCGACATCCAGATTGACTTCAACGACCCTGCGCTGGTGTTGATGGCTGCTGCAGATTCTACGCACAAGTTCAAGATCACCAAAGCCATTTTCAACGTGCGTCACGTCAGGGTGGCGCCTTCCGTGCATTTGGATGTGGAGAACAAACAGAAACATCAACAGCTCACAGCTCGTTACCCCATACGTACCACCAAACCCATTCGTCGAACCTTGGAAAAAGACAAGCAGAGTTTTTCCTTTCCCGACATCTTCCAACAAGCCGTGCCTGACAGTGTCACGATAGCTCTGGTCAATTCGACCAACATGGGTGGCAGCTACAACACCACACCCTTTCAATTTGAACAGTTGAGTTGAGTCTGATCGTATGGAGGCGTACGAGACGTTGTTCACGTGCACAGGCAACCATCATCGTGGGTTCTCGCCAGGTATAAAAAGAGCGGACTACAAGAATGGGTTTGCTGTCATGAGTTTTAATTTCAGACCTGATGGAAAAGACGGTAAAAACTACACGTACAAGAAAAATCAAGGGACATTGGACTTGTTTTTGGAATTCAAATAAGTACTGCCTCACAACATCACGTTGGTGCTCCTTCCTGAATTTGAAAACGAAATTCTGATTGATGCCAACAAAGTGGTGACGATGGCCAAGAATTACTAGTAGACATGTCAGGAGGAATGGACAACAATCAGCTGGTGCGGTTAGTACGACAAGACGCTCGCCTTCGACGTCAGTTCCTGGGCGTGTTCACTGCGGACCGTCTCCCTGCCTTACCTGAGATCCAACCGCGACGTCCGTGTGGCTTGATTGTCAATTCGGATCCAGCCAACCGCCCAGGCACTCACTGGTTGGCCATCTATTATGGAGCAGACGGTCAAGATGAATTCTTTGACAACTACGGAGAATCACCGTCGACGTACAACCGGTTGTGATCCGAACACATGAACCCTGGATACCGGTACACGACGAAAAAGCTCCAAGGAGACGACACGTCCGTGTGTGGACATTATTGTGTGTTTTATTTAAAACAGAAAGTAGCAGGTCGCTCGTTGACTTCTATTGTGGACTACTTTCCTGGCCCCAAACGGGTGAATGATCGTAAAATTTGTTATTGGGTGTGTCGTTCACCTGAACTGTTAAAACGTCGTAAAGCCCAACAGTATTGTCAAACGTCGGTGTGGAACGCGTCGTCGTTTACAGTGTTGTGAAGAATAAAAGATTCAAAACGGTCTGTGTATTGTAGTATGATATAAATAAGGGGTGGAACCAGCAAGACTCACAACCATGTTCAATTCACGTCTCAAGACCTCTTCGAACATTTTGGTAGCCGGTCCGAGTAAATCGGGCAAAACGCATTTTGTATCGCGGATGATCCGCGAACGGGAGGATTTGTTTCGCGATCGTCTGGACAAGGTGGTGTTTTGTTATGGGGAATGGCAGAACGCGTTTGAAGAGTTGCAACGTTTTGGCGTGACGTTCATTGAAGGGCTCCCGTCGGATTTGTACGAGGCGTTTGAAGGCCGACCGGGTCTGTTGGTGTTGGACGATCTGATGGCAGAAAGTTCCAACAATTCCGAAGTGGAAAAACTGTTCACGCGAGGCACCCACCACCGTCAATTGACCACGGTGTTGTTGACTCAGAATTTGTTTCGCAAAGGGCAACGCACTCAGAGTCTGAATGCGCATTACGTGGTGGCTTTCAAGAACCCCCGCGATCGAACGCAAATTGGATTTTTGTTTCGTCAAGCGTTTCCCCAACAACAAAAGTACGTCGAGGAAGCATTTAAAGATGCCACGCAACGTGAATACGGTTATTTGTTATTCGACTTTGAAACCGACACGCCAGACCTGTTGCGTCTACGTACGAACATCTTTCCCACGGATCCAGGCCCGCAAGTAGTGTACGTGAACAAAGACGAGCCATGGCCGACGACACCTCGTTGAGCAAGGAGGCGTCCTACCTGCCCCATTTTTACAACGTGTTGGGGTTTACTGGACTGTTGGAGGACATGAACAAGTACAAGGACTTTGCCCAACGATTTCGCGAGTTACGAGCACTTCCCCGCGAAGCCATGACCGATGGTCAACGCGAACAACTTCGTCGGGACGAGGCGTACTTTCGCGGACTGCAAAACGCGGTGGACCGGTGGTACGAGACGCATTTCTATCCTCTTGTGGAAACGTTTCAAGAACAGGGACGCATTTCGAATTTTTGGGATTTTTACAATGAAATTTTTCAAAAATTTGACGAGGGCACGTTGACCCCGGACGAGATGAAAGAACGTCAAAACTTGATGACCAAACATGACGAGTTCATGCAAGCGTTGTTTGAGCGATTGAAACAACCCTCCCCTCGCACCTCGACCCCCTGGCAGAACACACGGCGTTTATGGAGGAACTGGACCGATTCGTGCAGGAGTTTGGTGCCGATGGTTTTGAGGGGAACGGAGGCGGGGACGACGCACTTCTCACCACCATGGCCGATCAAGCCCAAGAGGATCTCGTGAGCTTAGCGGCCTCGCAGTCAGGACTGGATTTGAATACGGTGTCTCCGACACCGACACCCTCAGATTCACCACAGCAGCAACGTATCAACACGATCAACCGTCAATACCCGATCGCTCAGAAAGCGCCACGCAAGACTTGGCAACATCCACCACCGTTACCAGGATCTTCTTCTTCCTCACCGTCCAGCGATCATGCTTCAGGAACAACGTCCGCCACTCCCTTTCTTTGCCGGATCGGGACGTCGACGCCGACGCCGACGCCGCCTACGACTATAAATAAGAACTATTCCTCCTCCTCCACATCATCATCATGGTAGCCCCTCTGCTTATGGGGGCTCTAGGGGCTCTAGGGACCATTCTCCCAACTTTCGCCAAACAAGTTGTGAAAACAATTCGAGGAAAGGGTCGACGACGACGACGTGCATTACCGTCGAGTATAAAAGTCCTGAAACGAGGCGGACGACGGCGACGTCTGAAACAACGGCGCTTACGACGACGATGAAACGACGACGACAACGCGGTCGTGGATGGGGATCGGTGTTGAGAGGTGTGGTGACCTTGGCCAAACCGTTGGTGACGAAACTGTTGGCGAAAAACCTTTTGAAACAAGGGGCTAAAGCATTGGCGATGGGCACCATGTCAGCCGGTGCCGAATACGGTGTTGAAAAAGCGATCGAAAAAATGCGAGGGAAAGGACGACGACGACGTCATCAAACGTATAAATAGTGAGTCGGCGGATCAGAGAGGTAAAAAAAAAAAAGTTCATCATGCAACTGCGCTATAAAAGAAGACGACGTCAGCCGGCCCTTTCCAGATACGACGGTTTGGTGAATAACTTCCCAGTAGTGACCCAAGTGGGAAGTGGATATTTTCGACCGTGGAGAAACATTCCTACCGTTGCAGGAAAGTTGGTCGTTCCCTCGCTGCCACAACAACGACGACGCCGACGTCGCTACTGCAATGCTTTGGCCAAAGCCAATCCCGAACAACGAAAACGTTTGATCCAATACGCGACGCCTCAACAGGTGGACGCGGTCAGTGAAATGGCGTACAACGTGCTGGAAAGAAACGTGCCTTTGGAAAAGCGTACCCTCGGTCGACTGAAAAAATTCAAAAGTCATATTCGAGGGATGGGAAACCCACGACTGCCCTTGGCGGTTCGACGACGTTGGTTCAACGCGGTGGAGGCGGTGCCGTGCAAGCGCTCGTCCGGGGGGTTGCTCAAGGACTGAAACAAGGCGCTAAGAAAGGACTCGAACAACAGAAAGGAAAATTGATGCAAGGACTCAAAGAAAAGGCTCAAAAAGGGATCCAACGGTGGCTTCCGACCAACGTCTCCTCGACCAACGACGACGACGACAACGACCCGGACACAGTAGCGCGTCGTCGCTCCTCCGTACAAACTAAAATTGACCAACTGCAGCAAGACATTGAACAGATGGAACTGGCCTTAAAACAGAAATCATGAACAAGAACGTGTCTTGAGAAGAACGTGTCGTGTCTCAAGAAAACGTGTCTTGAACGTGTGATGATGAAGGGTGTCGAAAAAGACTATTTAAGCGTTTGAAGAAACGTCGCTTGGCGTCAAATCATGAAGTACACCAAAAAGGCCTACTTGATGTTGACGCCACCCCCGCCGCCGCCACAGGCAGGGAGCGGCAAAGGCGATGGGGGTGTCGACATGAAGCAGCTGCTCAAGACGATGGCCATCCGACAAGAAGAAGAAAAAACACCGTACACCAACCAACTGTTACGTCTGAAAGACGAACTTCAAGAGATCATGATGAACCCGACGTTCAGTCCGAGTGTCAAACTAAAACTGTTGAACGACCGTTCTTCCATCTACAGAGACATGTTACGACGTAGCAAGAGAATGGACAGCAACAACATCGTAGAGACCGCACCAGTGACGGCGTCCCCGTCCATGACCGTGACATCCGCCACGGCCAGCAACACCAGTACACCCAAACGTCCCGTTACCTCTTCCGAGACGGCGATTACCCAAAACCACTCCCAAGAGTAACCAAGACCTGGTCGAGGCCGCTACACCGCGAGGGCGTTCATGGACGCCTCAACAACGTGAAGCTTTAGAGAAAGACCTGGTTCACTCCAAAAGAAAAATGGTGGAAGCATTGAAACAACAAATGAAATCGATGCAAGATTCCGGATTGGGGACCTCACCGACGGCCAACCGCACACGCAGTCGTACCCGACGCTATCAGCAGCAGGAAGGACAGGGCAAAAGACTGTCCCCGTATGGGGATTGGAAAAAAGTTCGCTTTACACGTCAATAAAATACACAACAACAACAATTTATGTAAACAACACTTTTATTACAATAAAATCCATGATAGCATTACACAAGTTTGTCTTCTGGTATGTCTTCAAGAACACGACCTTTTCTTCATTTTTGTTTCTTTTTGTTTAGAACACTGTGAAGGAGGAGGAGAACACGGATGACGACGCGGGAAGACGAACATCTGGAGCACCATGCGTAAAAAGTCCACCACTAATTGAATCCACATTGGTTTCTTCATGTTGACCTAGGATGACTTTCCTCCAGCAGACGTTCCAGCAAGGCTTCTGCTTCTTCCTGGTCTTTTTTCAATCGGTCTTCTGCTTCTTCTTCTTCTTTGGTCTTAGTGTTGTGGCTGTCTGGTAACTCTAACTTTCTTTTCTTGACCGGTCGTTTTTTCTTTTTCTTCACAGATCCTTCTTGGGGCACTTCTTGTGTGGCTTCCTTGGGTGGTTCTGGATTTACAAAGTTCGTTCCATCCGGGACGGCCTTTATAGACTCTCGCACTTTTTTACACTGGTCGCGAAACGATTTCTTTTCTTTTTGCACCAGACTCAACGTACTGTTCAAATGAACCATGATCTGTTGAATGACTTGATCCACGCGAGCAAACGTCATGTACTCCAGTGGCGACTGATTGACCAAGTCGTGCACTTGTTGATACCACACCACCACTTTGTTGTTCAGATCCACCAGAAGGTTGACCGCTCGTAAATGTTCTTGATACTGGTCCAGTCCAAAGAGATCACCCTCACTGGCCATCGTCGCATGCACACTGAAATGCCGTAGACCAAGAAAGACGCATTTTATCCGATCGTGTCACCAAACGGATTCGACTGTAACCTGTTCGCCTCGAACGAAAACGGCGTAAATTCGAGGACGGGTGGTGGGAGATTCAACGCGTCTTCGATGTCACGAACGTGCTCCATCAATTTGACTATTTTACTCTGCACTTCAAACAGAATCTTGCGCATCTCGTACACTTCCCGCTGCGGATCCACCTTCATCGTGAATGAACTGACCCTCCTCGGTGTACTGTTTTCTATCGTTCTGGTTCACAAACTCGCTCTGCTTTTCCGCCACATGCAACGCAAACGGATCGTTCTGGGTGTCCCGACAAAACGAAAAATCCCACGTCATTTCGGAACTTTTAGGGGTCATCTCGTGCATACGCTCCACCACCTGACTCACTTGTTGGGCGGACTCTCGCAACATACGACGCATGCGGTGTAAATTCCACGTCACTCTCCTCGTCTTGTGAGTGGCCCATCGTTCCATGGTTTTGTGGTAGAAACGCTCCTGGTTCATTTGCTCCCACTCGTATTCGCGCGACACCGCACTCTTCGTCCGGGGGAAACTTCGATGAAACATTCTTCTTCCTCTCCTCCTCCTCTTCGCAGATCTTCTCCACCAAGACTGACACAAAATGATCCCACGATGTGTAATAACGGTCGTCTGGACGATACCACCACCAAGCCCAAAACTGTAACCAGGTCAAGATCATGTTGTTGTTCAACTGTCTAACGACGTGGACGACGGAGCACCGAAGGTAAAAGCACCTGACGTGGGCGGGTTTGCACTAAATAACCCCGTGCGGTCGTTGCGTGGATTGCCAAACGGAGTGTAGGGCGATGATGATGATGATGTTTTGATCTTGCGTTCTATGATCACGCGTCGCATTTCCCCGTTCGTACCTTCCACGTCCCACTCCAACACGATTCGGGTCGTCTTGCGAAATTCCCCATCCGTCTGAATCATCAACTCCCCGTCGCTCTTTGTAACGGCCAACATCGTGACTTCTGACATCTGACCCCTTCGTCTCATTCCAACCCACCTTTTAAACCAACCCAAGACCATTCTGATCGATATCCACCTGCGGTAGCTCAGCGGTCAGAGCGTGGAACGGTTCCTTCCAAGGTCGGCGGTTCGACTCCGTCCTGCGGGCATTGCTTTTTAACTCTAGGCCAATGGAACAAACCAACACCTCTCGGCTGCGCCAGATGACTCATCCACATCCCCGTGGATTCTTCAAAATACACATAGCAACTACGAAGTCCGCAACGGCAAGGAGATGGGGGCGGCTTCCTTGGATCCAGGCCACACTCGTGCTCTCCTTTGAAAACAAAAACAGGTTCCGCACTGCTTCCGTTCACGTGGCATGATTCTCGTCCGCTATGACTCGTCTCGCTCGTTGCACCCTCTTTATTTCTTAGGAGGGACCCATTTTGGTCCCTCAGGGCCCTTTTTCAGGGGCGTTTTTTGGGCGGACCCCGCTGACCAGCAAGTCCCCCGCATCCCTTCCCTACATTGCGGGCGCATCTACGGTGGAAGCACCAACGTTCACAACCCCTACTGAGAACTATTTTTCCCGCTGACCAGTACACCTTTTTCTTTACCTTTTCCCATACCGTGGGCGCACCTACGGTGGTAGCACCAACTAACCCTTATTACTACTCAAGTATAATTTACCACGTCGATATTGCGAGTTCGGTGTGGTCGGAAATATCTTTCTTACAACTCGAGAACATGATATTACTTTCTTTCAACGACCAACAACAGTTTATCATGGCAAAAGAGCATTTTTCAGTTAAAATAATGGGCTGCTGTAATATCATTATCTTTCATTTGCTTTTTTAATGCAAGATAAGGGAAGATAAAATAAATAGGAGAAATAAGACAAAAGAAAACAAAGAACAACAAAAGAATGGAAGGAATAAAGACAAAAAAAGAATGCAGTAAGGAAGAAAGGGAGAAAAAAAAACAAACAAAAAATATAATGAAAAAGAAAGAAAAAAAAGCAAGAAAAAAGGAAAAAATAAATGAATTAATAAACCAAATGGAGAACGAATCAAAGAGTCAATTGATTTTATGAGTCAACCAATATTAATCAAAAACTTTTGAGATAATTATTTAAGGAGTAATTTGGGATGACAATCCAAAAAAATTAAAACATTTTCAAATAAATGAATACGCATTTAAGTCGAAAGGGTATAATGCTAGAAAAAAATTTAGTTTTTTACTATTTTTATAGCTTAATAGGTCCCGTTTACATCTTTTTTTAAACCATACCACATTTTTAATCCATTTTTCAACTGACGAATTTCGATATATCTTTATTATCCGTTTACATTTCAACAGTCATTTATTCCGTGAAAATTAATGTTCTTATTTGGATCAATTAAACCGGTTTCATATTCATTAATTCAATTCTCTTTTTCACACAGACACCAGTGATATTTACACGGACTATTCATCAATGCATGGGGCCTTCAAAATATGGCACGCAGAGCAAAAACAGTAGTCCAGCCTTAGAATTCTCTTTTACACAGCTTTACCTTCGTAGACATTTAATACATTTTATTTTATTTAGTAGCTACCCGTTGAAATGTTGTTTTGGAAAAAAAAAAAAAAAAAAAAAAAAAAAAAAAAAAAAAAAAACATTGGATTATCTAATGAATATTTTGTGCAGAGAATTGAGGCTAAGGCTGTGTAAAAGATAATTCGAAACTGGACTCTTCAGTCTAATAGTTAAAATGATAAACTTTTAAATTGCTAAAAAGTAGCAAAAATAAAACAAATTGTAAATGAACAATTAAAAATTCATAAAATATTCAATAAACCGTTAGAAAGTCAATGTTTTGGCCATATTGGCAATCACTTAATAAAACAAGATTGTCACGTGATCTGCCAATTTCCGCCAAGTTCAGGCGCTCATAACTCCGTTAGATTGCATTAACCAAGAAAAACCTTTATACATGTTAATTAACATCCTTTTGGCATGTAATTTGTTTAAAATACTTTCAACATCCGGTTACGTTAACATTTATACCTTTACCAAATAACAATGAGAAATAAGCAACAATTCATACTTTTTGGGGAACTCGGATGTGCCGTTTACTGGGGGACGTTCTAAATTTGAGTGCTGCATTTATTTTAAAATAACGTTATGAAACAAATATCAATAACAGTTTTAGACGCTGTCAAGGTTATGAAACAAGATTTCATAATAATCAGAGAAATTAAAAAAAAAGAAGGTGAACTCAAACAAATTAATAAAATGTCATTTTTCATCTTTATGACTTACAGTCAACGCAATTTCACTTAAGGTTGGTGCTGATGACTAACTAAAAAGTGATTTTTTTCTCGAAATTTCTTTCTATCTGTAAAGACCTAGTTCACGACTTGATAGATTGAAAGAAAAAAATTGAGATCACCGTGCATTTTAGTAAGCTATACGTCATCAAATATTACAAATTAGGCAATTTGAAACTGGAAGGGAAAAAATTAATAAATTGTCATATAATTTTAAATTCTAAAGGAAATATCTCTTAAACCATAACACACAAATATTCTTGCAGATAAATGTCTTTAAAGGTAACAAAATTAAAAAAAATATTTTTTCGAGAGCAGTTGAACGCATGAATATTAACATTTTCAAATTAGCTACCCTAAAAGAAATCACCAATATTTCTATGATCTTTCAATTTTAAATTTTCTCAAAAAATCACCGTATGAAAGATTTATTATCACGTTATCACACAAATAAATGAAAAATAGGGGAACCCGTGCAATTTAATAAGATAATCGTTGTAAAAGCACGAAATTTTACCAATGTAAAAATTGCACAAAAGTCCCTGCCCCTCCCTAGACAGTAGACGAATTAGCAATGCATTTTGGGAGATTTTCAAAATGGCGCCCGGGAAAAGATTGTCGGAAGTTTGATCACATAACAGTCACTTTTGAAGCTGTTTTTTAAACAAAAGTGCATTTTTAGGTCAGTTTTGCAAATATTAAATGTTTTTCTTTTAGTAAAAGGTTTATGGGAGATGATTGATTGCTAAATTAGCTTGTTTCTGGACGTTTTTTAACACAAAACGATCGGTCTTTGAAAGTGTTTGTTTTTCAAACTTCGTCAGCAGCATGCGCAGTACTCGATGCGCAATGACATTAATAGGCACCATCCTTAAAACTAACATTACTGCCTTTTACATGATCCACAAATACACGGTTAGGTGGGTATTGCTGTAACGATATATGTGAGTGAGTTTTGTACTGATAAATGATGTGCATATCAAATCAGTTGAATCGCGACCCGACGTTTCATAATTTTGTATCGATTTTGTTCCCTGAAACATCAGTCAATTTTATAAGGATAAAGGATTTCCCAATGTTTTTACTTATTTAGTCCAACTCTTTTATTTTCTAATCACTCCTTTAGCGTACTTAACACAACGAACACCTGGTTTGAAATCATAATAAATAGACTACACGCCGAATATAAATATGTCGGACGATCTTGAGAACGAGGCTAGTCAGTCGTCTAGATGAGTAGTTCATCTTCGGGCTTTGTTGTTGAAAAATAGTACAAAACTGATGCAAGTTCACTCTATTTGCTCGGGGTACCCCCCGTAGGGGGGGCCGAGTCATAGTTTACATTTCGGTCGGTAAGTACTTCATGTATGCACAGATTATAATTTCCTCACATATATGTCTTATAGTATTGCTATTCAGAGTTTTTGTGAAGTAGTCCTTCGTTTTTTTGTGTACTATATTTATTTATATTATTTATACATGATATTATTGGTTTTCTCTTTTCATATTTTATTTTGTAGATTTGTTTATATGCATGTTTTTATAATCAAGGCATACATGAAGTACTTACCTGTGTATCATGCAGAGTTTTGGAAATTTGCCTCGTACTGCGCAAATCACTCAGAGATCACAGGGAGCCCAATGTCATGCAGAGCCAAATCAAGGTGTCGACGAAAAGCGAAGGACTGTCAATTTCGAATCGAGTTGTTCCGCGAACTCCAAAACTCAAATGAAACTCGGATGAGCTCAAAGACTTCAAATGAACTCAAATCAAACTCTCTAGTCGGCACAGCGGCAACAACGCCATTTTGAATCGCTCAAGCAGAAAACAAAGTGGCTTCTTCGCTCGCTTCTTACCACGATAAGTCTGTTTTTGTACAGCAACGATTTGTTATCGAGTACTGAGTAGTTTTTTAATGGTATTTTGTTCATTTAATGTCTGTTTTTTACCGCTGTATTATCAATTTTGAAAAATCAGTACCGGCTACTTGGAGTAGTGTTCGCTGGTTTAGGCAGGCATCGCACACAAAAAATAAAACACCATGTCAACAACCAGAAGGTTTTAAGTTTATTTTGACATAATGACGTTATAAAATTGACGAAAGAAAATGAAAATGAAGTCCTAAAGTCCACATAGTATGACACAAATATATAGCAGTTACTGGAGTTAAATTTACACTCAGTGTACTCGTATGCTGTAGCAAAGCTGCATATTGTTTATTATGCATTCAAGTCATTTACTGTTTATCTACTTTAAAAAGTACTTCTGTTCTCCAAGATTCATGTTTAACTAGCCCAAGTAAACACCTACAGGCTGGACGTCTAAATTTCCTATATAACCATCGCAGACATTATCGTACAAGAGCTAACTGCTTACATGATTTTTCATAAAACTGCTTCAGAAGAATCTATAAGGTACCCCGAGTAAACGCCTACATGGCGTCTAGTTGAAGTTAAACTACACAACGTAA